>CM071864.1:73847-76644 GCA_036759665.1 Gynandropsis gynandra
GTTTGTGCACTCGATCGGGCTATAAAAGGGACCAGAATTTTGCCGAGAGATTTCCCGCTCGGGTCCACTTTTTCTCAACAAACTCCTAAGTTTTAAAACGGCCAAATAATGAGAAACCAGATCTGGAAAAAGAGGATTCGAACCAGATTTTTCGGATCCACCTTTTTCTCAACTAACTCCTAAGTTTTAGAACTGCCAAATTAATGAGAAATCAGATCTGAAAAGAGGAGATTCGAACCAGATTGGAAAGGGGACGACTCAGAGACATTAGAGGACAGATTTGGAGAGAAGAAGAAGGACGGAACGAGGGATCCGAAGCATGGAGGATCTATTGAAGACGTCGGTATATGAATAGGGAGGAATCTCATTCTCTATCTATGTCTAATTTAGTATTCTTTTGTGTTTCGTTTTTTGAGTTCATATCCGAATAGATCTACATTCATGGGTTAGAGAGTATTGCCAACATGTAATGAAGTCTTGTGCTTAATGAATGGTGGATCTTAATGCTTTCATACTTGTACGCCACTTGAGATGAATGAATTCGCTACTTGATCGTGTTTTCAGATTGATTGGTTGTGTTTAATGCTTTCATTCTTGTACGCCACTCGAATGGATGATATTAGAAGTCTAATAAATCTACGCCAGGGCATTAGACTTTGGAACCTAGCCATGATTTAGGGTTTAATCGGTTTAGAATCTACGCAAGGTCAATCGATTGAATCTAGGGATTATGATAGTGGTCGTAATGCGTCTATGTATGTGAGATGCGCAATAGATACATTGGTATACGCATGCTAGATAGTGAACAGGTCTACGCTAGTCAGTTCCTATAGGAGAGCTTGAATTCTCTGAACTCGTGATAGTATCTAAGACCAATTATCTTGTTAGAACTTTGTTACATTGTTGTGCGACTCTCGATACCTATGGTGTTTAGTCGTTGAATCATTCCTATCATTAGTTTAGTTTAGTTTGCATTTGCATTTCATCACTTATTGATTTTACACGTCTTATTCATTAGTCTAATAGCTTTAGAGTCGCATCAATTCCTTGTGTTCGACCCTAGTGACTATACGATCCGTATTCTTGCGGAAGCGTTAGTCTAGGTAATTTATTACTTGATATAACGCACAACACTTCCTATTTCCTATTTGCATTTGTCTCTCGTGTTGCACCCCTTTTCCGCTTTTTGTTTTTGTTTTCACGTGATTAGACGACTACAACAATGAATCGTATGACGGGCTTTGAAATACCATAACTTTGCGTATTTTTGTTTTCTTTCTTATTGAGTCAAAAAAAATAAAAAAAATAAAAAAAAGTTTTACCTCTCGGAGCTTAATTGAATTTTGTGTTCTTCTTTTGCGAGGTAACATGTATAGCATGAACTCTATTTATGCCGAAATAGCTGAAATAAAAAATCGGATTGACGAACTTCATCATATGCTGTCTAACTCATACCGTCCACATTACTCGGAGCAATCATAGGAACAAGAAGTATGGGGATATGAAGAAGAGATCTACGAGAGTTACAATCAGCCTTTCGGGAATACACATAATCACGGATGCAGCGATCATGCAAATTTCCCGTATAGGAACACCGATAGTATGCTCAATGCACAACATCAATTGGGGAACTTTCAGCAATGGACGGAACCCCAAACCCAGAATTACCAGCCATGTGCACCTCCCCCTCCACAACAAGAGGTTAACTCCGATATTACGTCTATGTTTGCTTAAATCTTACAATTACAAAAAGATCAAACCAACGAGATTAGAGAGATGTGAGCAAGTTATAGAGACATGAAGAACGGGGTCATAGAGATGACAATGCACCTAAAGATCTTGGACAATCAGGGTGCACAACTCGCTGCAAATTCCTCTGAACCACAAGGAGTTCCACCGGAGAGATCGGAAACAGATCCTCGTGAGCATGTCAACGAAATTCGCCTAAGGGATTGTTTGACGGTGGATCAGCCTACTTCAATGTCTGAAAGGGGTGAAGCATCTATCACAGTAGCGGAATTGGATGTCGATGAGCTTAAGGAGAAGCTTGAGGAAGAAGAAGAGCCAAAGTATGTAAAACTAGAACCGAGACCACCTCCTTTGCCATTCCCACAACGTCAACGCATAAAGACGGTAGATAAGCCAAATCCCTCGATATTTGAAAAAGGAGATGAATCTAATACAGTGGATAAGGCTATGGACATTGATAATCATATGACGAAACCCGAGATGGAAGTAGAGTTCAGCTTGGTGGACACACTTGAGCAACCATGCATTATCGATTTTGTGTTCCCGGACGGCATCTTTGAGAATTTAGCCGAGGAAGTTAGTGACGAAATTCAGAATACGGATTCCCTAGATATGAATCTCTTAGCAGCTGGAGAAGATTCATACAAGGTACCAAACGAGCTACTTGATAATGAAAAGAAAGAGGAATCCACCGACCGAGACTTCCACACGATACGAGCTAAATGCGGTTCAAATCAGTACATGAACGATCTCGAGATGCCGCGAAGCTACACCAAACGTCCAGCACACAATTGGGACGTTGACAAGATACCCAAGGTGAAGATGAAGCCTTCACCACAAAGGCTTACACACCAAAAATCTCTGGAGACGCTGAAGGAAACAAGCAATGAATGCCTAACCGGTTTCATGGAGTACATAACCGGAACTATGGACAGCTCGACCAGAATTTTTGGACAGCACGATCTAGCCCCCAACTTAGAGAACTTCATGACCAGTCTTAGGGAAGACATGACTAATCGTGCAAGGAACTCCACTGATTCGCGTGCTA
>CM071864.1:76921-79421 GCA_036759665.1 Gynandropsis gynandra
TTTTGTTTGCGATATCCTCTTAGGTTTTGAACACCGGGACGGTGTTTCATTTAAGTCTGGGGGGGGTACTCGTCGAGTATTTTGCATATGATTAGGATTAGATGATTAGGATTAGATGTTGATTTTTGGTTTTAGTAATAAACGGTGGATACCTAGCATGAATTTTCGAGCTTTAGTCATTATTGTGCAACTTTGTCGAATCGTGAATAATAGTCTAGGTTTGCTTAGAAGTCTTCTTGATTCCGATTAGTTGAGTAATTGTGCTTAAAATCATGACCTATAGTTACATTCACCTCCTAGGTTTCAGTACCAAGTATCATATCTCCGAGTATACCGATTAATCGTTGCTTGTTTGATAGATTTTACCGTTCATTAGATTCCACACGCTTATACTCCGCTGTCAATTTTTTCTCCTTGGATAATTCTTAACTATTTTAGGTTTTCATTGACATGAGTACATCGAGATCGATGGTTCGGGTCTAAGTGGTGGGTTGAGGCGCTATTCTACGTCCTAAGGGTTAGAGTCATGCGTATTCTTCAATAAAAAAAAAAGAAGTAACAAAATCAGAAAAAAAATATATATTCTTCAATGACGCATCTCTTGTCTCCGCTAAGGTTACGAGACCTTATGAGTGTGCCATAGGCAGCCTGAGTCTAAGTAGAAAGCTACCCTCTTCGACTTCGACGTCCTAGGAACCAAGCGTGGATCTATATAAAAAAAAGAAAGAAACGAAGAAAGAAAATAAAAAAAGAATAAGAACGAGAATTTGAGTTTAATGATATCTCAAGCTTAGGAGAGTTGGTATGGAGATCGCTTGGACGCTGTTTAGGAGTACGGATTAGACTTAGGTCATTGTTAGGATTGCATGGTTCGAGACTTTCGGTTGATAGAAGTCTGAACTAGGTACGCTTAGGATTGCGTTCATGTGACGCGGTGTTTTGCATGATGGCTAATCCTTCGAAGTATTAGTTCTAGTATCCATTGTTGTTTAGCTCTTCTAGTACTCAACTCTAGATTTGCTCGAGGGTGAGCAAAAGGTTAAGTCTGGGGGAGTTTGATAACACGTAATCCGTCATAGTATTTATATCATTATTAGGTTTAGTTTAGAGTAGATTACTTAGATTTCACACATTTATCGAGTTTATTCGAAGACTTTATCTACATTTCGTGTTTTGTATAGGAAACGAAGACATGAAGCGAAACACGAGAGATTACGGCAATTCTACCCCAAAAACGTGATTTAATGACAAGGTACAACTTGTGCAAAGCCATGGAAGNNAGGGACATTAGAGACAGATTTGGAGAGAAGAAGAAGGACGGGACGAGGGATCCGAAGCATGGAGGATCTATTGAAGACATCGGTTGATGAATAGGGAGCATTCTTATTCTCTTTCTATGTCGAATTTAGTATTCTTTTATGTTTTGTTTTCTGAGTTCATGTCCAAGTAGATCTATTGCCATAGGTTAGAGAGAATTGCCAACATGTAGTGAAGTTTTGTGCTTAATGAATGGTGGATCTTAATTCTTTCATACTTGTACGCCACTTGATATGAATGAATTTGGTATTTGATCATGTTTTCAGATTGATTGGTTGATCTTAATGCTTCATTCCTGTACGCCACTTGAATGGATGATATTAGAAGTCTAATAAATCTACGCCAGGGCATTAGACTTTGGAACTTAGCCATGATTTAGGGTTTAATCGGTTTAGAATCTACGCCAGGTCAATCGATTGAATCTAGGGATTAGGATAGCGGTCGTAATGCGTCTATGTATGTGAGATGCGCAATAGATATATTAGTATACGCATGCTAGATAGTGGACAAGTCTACGCCAGTCAGTTCCGATAGGAGAGCTTGAATTCCCTGAACTCGTGATAGTATCTAAGACCAATTATCTTGTTAGAACTTCGTTACATTGTTGTGCGACTCTCGATACCTATGGTGTTTAGTCGTTGAATCATTCCTATCATTAGTTTAGTATAGTTTGCATTTGCATTTCATCACTTATTGGTTTTACACGTCTTATTCATTAGTCTAATAGCTTTAGAGTTGCATCAATTCCTTGTGTTCGACCGTAGTTGCTACACGATCCGTATTCTTGCGGAAGCGGTAGTCTAGGTAATTTATTACTTGATATAACGCACATCAATACACCAGATCTGGCTCGGTTATTGATAGAGTGAATAGATCTGCCATTTCTTGAAATCTCTCTTCTGACTCAAAATCGTGGCGTAACGTGTATCCCCCCGCTTCCGTTCATGGAATAGATGAAATAAATCAAAAAATGGATTTTTGTTCAAGAATGAAATCTTATTGGAACTTTCCATATCCAGTTCATCCTTCGGAACCATATCACATCCCAGATCTAATGAAATAGGATGAATTGAGACGGTATTTTGTAAATACGTAATTATCTTGAATATATTAACTATTTCTTAATTTCCCGATCGCCTGGATGGGACAAAAGAAACATCTTGTTCTTTCTTCAACAATTTCT
>CM071864.1:84421-104421 GCA_036759665.1 Gynandropsis gynandra
ACGGATACCCAAACGGAAACTAAATTCCCACTCACGACCCATATAACAAGCTACACCAAGTAAGAAGTGTAGAACAATTAGTTCATAAGGACCACCATTATATAACCATTCATCAACGGATGCTGCTTCCCATATCGGGTAAAAATGCAAACCAATAGCTGCAGAAGTAGGAATAATGGCACCTGAAATAATATTGTTTCCGTAAAGAAGAGATCCAGAAACAGGTTCACGAATACCATCAATATCCACTGGAGGAGCAGCAATGAATGCGATAATAAAAACAGAAGTTGCGGTCAATAAGGTAGGGATCATCAAAACACCAAACCATCCAATGTAAAGACGGTTTTCGGTGCTGGTTATCAAGTTACAGAAGCGACCCCACAGGCTTTCGCTTTCGCGTCTCTCTAAAATTACAGTCATGGTAAACTCCTTGGTTTATTTAATCATCAGGGACTCCCAAGCACCCAAATTCTCTAGAATATAGAAATAGATAATTGAGAGCTTGTTATTGAACAATATAACATGACTTATATACCCATGTCAACCAATGTCAAATAGATCTTATCTATTTGGATTCATTATAATTTTTTTTGAATTAATGAGATAAATAAGAAACGAATCTATATACATACAAATCCAATTTAGATATTAATATGATTTTGAAATAATATGAATATCATACATAATGCGTAATGGGTTGCCCGTGACTCGAACCCGGAACTAGTTGGATGGAGTAGAAAATTTCCTTGTTAAAATGAAAAAAAGTAAAAAATCCCTCCCCAAACCGTGCTTGCATTTTTCATTGCACACGGCTTTCTCTATGTATACATAGAAAACTCAATTTCTTGGGTCATAGAAATAGGATTGCAAATTCAATACTCAGTAAATTATGTCTTATTCTTACTGTATGAACATTTAATAATAGAAATAAATAAATTTTTATATTTTATAATATAAAATATAAAAGAAAGAATTTTTTTCTCCTCATCAGCTATGATGAATTTCAATTTCATTTCCGGGGTCTCATAACCAAATCATTCATGATTGACCAAATCATTAAGATAAAGAATATCCAAATACCAAATTCGCACTTTTTGGGAAGCAGAATAACCTCTTGGGAAGATTAAAGAAAGAACTTGTCCTTCCCCAGGAAGGAATTCTTCCAATAAACCCGAGCCCAACTTTTTTAAAAAAGCGCGTACAGTACTTTTGTGTTTACGGGCCAAAGTTTTAAGACAAGAAAGTCGAAGTATATATTTTATTCAATACTAATCTATTTTTAACATTTAATTAGATTGTGTAATTTTTCAAATTACGAATGGAAGCTCGTTTTTTTTTTGTTTTTTCATGGAATCAGGGAACCAGAGTTTTTTATTCCCTTGACCCAACTTTGAATTTCATTTTTTTGTTCCGTTCAAACACAAGCACAAGATTGTACCAATCAGGAAATCAGTAAAAATTTGATCTGAATTCTCCATTGATACGACATGCTGTTTTTTCCATTCATTCCTTTCAGGATCAGTCGTGGTCTTACAAACTCTACCGGGGATCTGGACGAATCCTGTTGTTCATACAAATGTGTAAAAGATGCTAGTCGCAATTAAAAGCCGAATACTCTACCGTTGAGTTAGCAACCCAAAAAAACAAAGTACTTCAAATATGTAGATACAACCAGAATAAAGAATAAAAATAAATTCAATTAATAATAATAAATTGAATTTAGCAACGCAATAAAAGCATTAAACTAAATTCGCAAGAAATCTAATCAATTGAAATTGAAAGTTCTAATAAATTTTGAACATAAAAAAATGAAATTTCAAATTTCACTCTTATTTTTATGTTATTTATTCAGTTTTTTGTTCACTAAAAAAAAGACTTCTTGTATCACAGAAAATAAAAAGAATCTATTATTTGAATCCAGTAAAGTAGAAGTAGGAAATAAAATAAAAAAAACCAAATCCATCCATTGTGGGTCGGGGATAAATAGATCTATTTATCTATGATCGAATTATATTTAGTCGATACACTGTTGTCAATATGATTGACAATTTAAAATATGCCAAAAAAATAGAAAAATAAATAAATAAAAAGCTTAATCCCTCGGCTTGTTAGTTCGTAATTAATCTCTAATGAATGAAAACTAACCCAGTTAAAGTAATGGAAAATAAAATCTTTTTTCTATTTTTTTTAGATTCATTTCTTTCTTTTTCATTTTTTTCTTTATCGCCTTGTTTTACGTATTTTTTTATGCATTTTTATGAATAAAATTAGAAATCAAAAAATATATATTGTATATATAATTTTTTAGCATTTTTATGAATAAAATTAGAAATCAAAAAAATATATATTGTATATATATATTTTTTTTTTATTTTTTATATATCTTTTTATGATTATAGAACATAGTATTTATTAGCATGGTATTATTTAGTATTCCTACTAAAGTAGGAATACTAAATAGAAATAAATAGAAATTCCATTAAATATAAATGAACAAAACGAAAGAGGAGGAACAAAAAGAGTAGATCAAATTTGATACCAAGCTATATACGAGTCTTTCATGCCTTTTATATTTTAAAAACTTTTTTTATATTTCATTAATTTAATTTCGGTTGATTCAGTTGATTAAGACTAAATTCTATAAAAACCCCTGCCTTTTTGGAAATATCATGAACTGTTCCTGTAGGTTGAGCCCCTTTTTTAAGGAAATCGAGAATAACAGGAAGATTTAAATAGGTTTGATTAGTTATCGGATCATAAAAACCCACTTTCCGAAGATCTCTTCCTTCTCTTCGGGATCGAACATCAATTGCAACGATTCGATAAACGGCTCATTGGGATAGATGTAATGTAGATGAATAACCCCCCCTAGAAACGTATAAGAGGTTTTCTCCTCATACGGCTCGAGAAAAAAAAGAATTAAATGAGTAGAAGTTAACTCTCTATATAAAATTAGAATATTAAATAGATTACTAAAAACATCAAATCAATTAGACAATAATTAAATCCTAAATGTTTTTTTTTCAAAAAAAAAATTCGTAACATTCGTACTCTCATAACTCAAGTTGAATAACTCTCAAATATCTCAACAGAGAATCCTTAAGTATTCATGTTATTGACTGGTCTCTAACCCTTTTTATTGTTTGTCTCATTTTTTAGATTCAATTTTGATTCTTCATTTTGATTTAGTTGTTCAAACAATTGAAAACATGATTTCCTTGTTCCAGGATTCTTTATCCTTGCTTTGAATCTTTGGGTTTAAACATTACTTCGGTGATCTTGAATTGTTTTATTAAAAAAAGGCAGCAACAAGCCCCTTATTTTGTTTATGATTTCTTTTCTATCAAAGAATCATACAAACGCTTGATTCACGCATGATAAACTTTTGATCCAAATAATTTTACAATTAAAAAAATTTGAAAATTGCTTGAAAGGGATTTTTTTTAATTTTAATATAAACATTGAAAAAAAACACACAAAAATACTTACGAAGTTGTTCCAACTTATTGATTCACACTAACCCTAGATCCTTACTCCTGCGACCTGAGTAAGGAATAAATACTTTCTATTCTCCTCGAGCTCCATCGTGTACTATTTTTGAGAGTCCAAAAAAAAGGACTCTAGTAAAATAGTAAAATAGTAAAATAGAACAAAAAATGTCGAGCCAAGAGCACCTATACCCCATATAAAAAGTGGCGGATCAAAAAATCCACAGCAGATCATGTCCTTCAATTCAAGTCGCGCGTTGCTTTCTACCACATCGTTTTAAACGAAGTTTTACCATAACATTCCTTTAGTTTGGAATCAGTATGTAATTGATTCAATTATGGAATAATGAATAGTCATAGTTCAGTCAGTATATAGTAATCTATACTTTTTCTTTCTCTATGAATGAAATAGTGAATTTACGAAGAAAAATTTTCAGTCAGAATTCAAATGAATCCCATATTAGATTGTATATATATATATATATAATACAAATTCTAATAGAAATCTATGTTTCTATATATATATTTGAATTTTTTAATAAATAACAGATTTTTTTATTTGTTTTTTAATTGAGATTCTTAGAATGTATGGTTCCACCTTACTTATTCGGATCACACACAAACAAGCAAATTGATCTTATTTTAATTCGGTTGAAATGATGAAAAATAAACTCTTCCTCTCTTTTTTTATGAAAAAGAAAAAATAAGAAAGAAGAATCAAATTCTTTTCACTTTAATATTTTATTTTTAATTCAATATCAATATTTGAATCTGAAACAGAAAGATGATTTAAGTTTCAAAAGGCAATACAAGATTGATTCTGTAATGACTATATTTTGGGACGGAAGGATTCGAACCTCCGAATAGCGGGACCAAAACCCGTTGCCTTACCGCTTGGCTACGCCCCATTTCGATTTCTATGCAATACTACTAAAAGAGTAGTATTGCTATTGGTTGTTCGTCAATTCAATTTCAGCCTAAATCAAATATAGATTACATTAGTGCTAGGGTTTTAACACGTGTAGATAGCAAATCAAACTGAATTTATTGATCATTACATAGAATTCAATTAAGATATTGTATGAAAATATGATTTCTTTAATTCTCACAAGAGAATTAAAGGAGTTTTGATTGAGTAAGTTCAACAAAGTCTTTTTAGACTATCTTTCTTTTTTTTCCTTATATCAAAAATCTATTAATAACTCAATCAAAATAAAATTATCCACAAGAATACCAATTTTTTGTTATGCTTAATATATTAAATTTGATCTGTATCTGTTTTAATTCTACGCTTTTTTCAAGCACTTTTTTAGTTGCCAAATTGCCGGAGGCCTACGCCTTTTTGAATCCAATCGTAGACATTATGCCCGTAATACCTGTTCTCTTTTTTCTCTTAGCCTTTGTTTGGCAAGCAGCTGTAAGTTTTCGATGAAATCCTTAAGACTGTCCTAGAAAAATTCATGATTTTTATCATTCCAACAATTAAAAAGATCAAATAAATCTTTACGTATGAACGAACTCTCAATTCTAACATGAAATTTTTTTGGTAATCATGCTAAATCTTGATCATTCTATTTCCTAATTTTTATCCCTTTTTCCCGGAACGAAAGAACCTATTAGATTAGAATTCATAGAATTCACCGCAAGACAATATCGAAATGTTGGTATGAAAATATTTGTCAATATGAAAGGAATATGAAAGAAAGTAATATGAAAGACTCAACTATTATCTTATTACAAATAAATTACAAATAAATTTCTGAAAACGAAAACTCTTTTATATTTTATTTCTAGAAATAAAATATAAATCACTTGATTTCTTGGTATCAAAATTAGATGTGTGGTATAAAAATAGAGAATCTATTCTCTTTTTTTTTCAAAAAAGAAGTAAGATTTTGGAGATTGTGTAATGCTTACTCTCAAACTTTTTGTCTACACTGTAGTTATATTCTTTGTTTCTCTCTTTATATTTGGATTCCTGTCTAATGATCCTGGACGTAATCCGGGACGTGAAGAATAAAAAATAAATTTTTTTCTTGCTTTATTTGATTCTTTTTTATTGCTTTATTTTAATTTGATTAGTAGAAATATTCTAATTTTATTAGGATTTTATCTATTCCACATCATAAAAAGGAGAAAGGGAAATAGAGGGATTCGAACCCTCGGTACGACTAACTCGTACAATGGATTAGCAATCCAACGCTTTAGTCCACTCAGCCATCTCTCCTAATCGAAAAAAGGGATACTTTTACTTACCAGGTTACATTACACAAAAAGTAATAAACCCTTCTCCACTTTATTCTTACTTTCTTTTTTTTATTTTTTGTATAGATTATTATTTTATTTTATTTTATATATTTATTGTAAATATATTTTAGATAATTTTTATTTTATTTTATAATTATTACATAAAATTAACTAAGTTCTTTTTTACAGAACTTTCTCAGTAATTCCATTTACATAAAAAAATTTAGATAAAGAATTCGATAAAGAAAAGAAAAGGCTCGAACTCGAAAGAGAGATAAATAAAACTACAATAATAGAAATAAAGAATTTTTATTTATTTTGTCTCGTCCAAATACGAGTAAAAAGGTCTTTTTTATTTCCACAGCCTTGCCTGGTCAGTCCCCAGCCGGGCCTTTATTTTATTTGTTAATTGTTTTATTAAAAAGAATCATCCCATGTATTTTTAGATAAAAATCATTTATTTGATTTGAAATTGAAAAAAAAAAATGTGCTTGTTATTTTTTTTTTAACAAAAATAAATAAAATAGAATCCTCTTTTCCTAATTTCATTAGGTCTACGCGTCAACGCTATAATTTTCTAATTTTTTCAGTATTTTTTCTGATCTTATTTATTTTGATTACATCCCCGATTACTTTGGTCGACAAAAGATCAATTTCTATGCAATAATTGCATTGTAGCGGGTATAGTTTAGTGGTAAAAGTGTGATTCGTTCCTTTAATCCCTTTAATAGTTAAAGGGTCTCTCGGTTTGGTTCATTTTCCGATCAAAAACTTTATTTCGTAAAAGGATTTAGTCCTTTACCTTTGAATGAAAGATTCAAGAAAGATTATAGATTCTCGTAATTTGTACCCAAGGACTATAATCAATTACATACCAAATTGGATTATAAAATTACGAAACATAATTTTTGAATTGGATGACTATTTACAATTCAATAANCAATAAGTATGACAAGAGGATCCATGGATAAAGCTAGAAAAGTTTCTTTCTAATCGTAACTAATTCTTCAGTTCTATTCGTTGTTTTGTATAGAATAAATTGAAGAAAAATAGCTATTAAACGAGAACTTTGGTTTACTAGAGACATCGACACATTGTTTTAGCTCGGTGGGAACAAAATACTTTTCCTAAGGATTCCGTTTAATAGAAATAAAGAACGAAGTAACTAGAAGTAACTAGAAAGATTGTTCGAGTTTTCCTTTTCTATCTTCTAGAAGGATTATCTAGAAAGCAAATTTTTCTGTGAAAGCACCCCAGACGGAAAAAAGCTAACATAGATGTTATGGGTCAAATTTTTATTTCGTTCCCGTGTTATTTTATCTGTGAATTTCTCCATCCATCATAAAGGAGCCGAATGAAACCAAGTTTCATGTTCGGTTTTGAATTAGAGACGTTAAAAATATAAAAATGATGAATCGACGTCGACTAAAACCCCTTGCCTTCCAAGCTAACGATGCGGGTTCGATTCACGCTACCCGCTATAGATTTACCCCTTTTTATTAGAGACAATTTTGTCTCTTAGAATTGTCTAATAGAATTGTGTCTGAATTCACTTCAATAACTTTTGTTATTGAAGTGAATTCAGACACAATTGCGAAAAAGATTTCGCACATTCTTTATTTTTTGAATAATTGGAAAGTCAAAAAAATGCGAAAAGCGTCCATTGTCTAATGGATAGGACAGAGGTCTTCTAAACCTTTGGTATAGGTTCAAATCCTATTGGACACAATATCAATATATTTAGATCTATATTTCTATTTATATATTATTTTCATTTATATATATTTATTTGTTTCTATATTTTTTTTTTAGAATAAGAAACAAATAAGAAAAGAAATAAATTCTGAATGATTTAAGATTGAATATTACATAGATATTAGTTCTATATTAGTTATATACTTATATTATATACTTAACTTCTATATTTCTATTTATTAAATTTAATTAAAGATTTCATTAAAGAATAAAATTGAATAAAGAATTAAAATAAAGAATGATTGATTTTATTTATTTATAATTGTTCCTGAAGTAGAAAACATTCCAGTTGCTCTTGAATACCTTCTTTCAAAATGCTTTCTGCTTCTTCGGTTAATGTCTTGGTAGAGGATATGATTTCTTGGAACTGAGGTTTATTCGTTTTTAAGTAAGTGCGTAACTCAACGAGAAATTTTCTTACTTGTCCAATTTCTAATCCATCCAGATAACCATTTGTTCCAGTATAAATGGTCATTATCTGCTCTTCCACGGTCAGAGGGGCTGATTGGGATTGTTTCAGTAACTCACGTAATCGTTGACCTCTTGCCAATTGATTCTGAGTAGCTTTATCGAGATCAGAAGCAAATTGGGCAAAGGCTTCTAATTCAGCGAATTGAGCCAATTCCAATTTTAATTTCCCAGCTACCTGTTTCATAGCTTTAATTTGAGCTGCGGATCCTACTCTCGAGACAGAAATACCTACATTAATAGCGGGTCTGATTCCAGCATTAAATAGATCGGCGGATAAGAATATTTGTCCATCTGTAATGGAAATTACATTAGTAGGAATATAAGCTGAAACATCTCCTGACTGGGTCTCCACGATTGGTAAGGCAGTCATACTTCCTTCACCTAATTGAGAGCTTAATTTAGCGGCTCTTTCTAAAAGACGTGAATGTAAATAAAAAACATCTCCTGGATAAGCTTCACGACCAGGTGGTCTTCGTAATAGAAGAGACATTTGCCGATAAGCTTGTGCTTGTTTTGAAAGATCATCATAAATGATTAAAGTGTGTTGTTCACGGTACATAAAATATTCAGCCAATGCTGCTCCTGTATAAGGCGCGAGGTATTGTAATGTAGCTGGGGAATCAGCCGTTTCAGCTACCACAATAGTGTATTCCATTGCGCCCCTTTCCTGTAAAGCAGTCACTACCTGAGCTACGGAAGATGCTTTTTGACCAATAGCTACATAAACACATATTACATTTTGACCTTGTTGATTGAGAATGGTATCTGTGGCTACTGCTGTTTTACCGGTCTGTCTGTCCCCAATAATTAATTCTCGCTGGCCACGTCCTATAGGGATCATGGAATCAATAGCAATAAGTCCTGTTTGAAGAGGCTCATATACAGAACGTCTCGAAATAATACCTGGAGCGGGAGATTCAATTAACCGAGATTCAGAAGCTGAAATCTTACCTCGACCATCAATAGGTTTAGCCAAGGCGTTTATAACACGTCCCAAATAAGCCTCACTCACGGGTATCTGAGCAATTTTTCCCGTAGCTTTGACAGAACTTCCTTCTTGTATCATTAAACCGTCACCCATTAATACAACACCAACATTATTTGATTCTAAATTAAGAGAAATCCCTATAGTCCCCTCTTCAAATTCTACTAATCCCCCTGCCATTACTTCATCAAGACCATAAATACGAGCGATACCATCGCCTACTTGAAGTACGGTACCGGTATTTACAATCTTTACTTCTCTATTATATTGCTCAATACGTTCACGGATAATATTACTAATTTCGTCGGCTCTAATGGTTACCATGAGTATTGTCCTAATTCTTTTTTGGAAGAAAAAAAAAATAATGCCTATCATAATCGTAAGTAAAGGACTAATCAGTTATTTCTTTCATCGTACCAAACATACCAATATTTGCATTAATGGTACGTAAATGTAACTCATTACTCAAACAACTATTTAGGGTTCCTATAGCTCCTTGTAAAGCTTGTTGGAAAACCCGTTGTCGGACTTGAGTAATTGCTCTTTGTTGCTCAAAATGAATGGTTTCATTTTTGTAATTTTCTAATTGTTGCAAAGTCCTAGAAGTTGAATTAATCAAATTGAATTTTTCTCGTTCGATTTCAGAGTATCCATTCACGCGAAACTGATCGGCCTCCTTTTCTACTTTACGTAAGCGAGCTCGAGCATTTTCCAATTGTTGAATAGCTCCTTCACGTAGTTCTTCTGAATTTCGAATAGTATTTAATATCCTCTGCTTTCGGTTATCTAATAAATCATTTAATGAAAGTAGATAATTTTTTCATTCATTAAAAAAAAAAGTTCTATGATCCCTTCCCGAACCAAACATGAATCTTTCGATTCATTTGGCTCTCATGCTCACTTATTTCAATCATTTATCAATTATTTATGGGCCTTTAATTCGCATATTTTTCATGTAATGAGCCTATCCTCTCCCGCTTTTTTCTATTCAATTTCTATTCAATATATATTTCTATCAAAAAAGATCACCAATCCAAGACCAAAATATTTGGAGGATTCTTCTGACCAATGAAAAATATATAATTGTCAGCAACGTTGTTTCTTTTTTTTCTTCAAATCCAAAGAATTCTTATTACTTTATACGTAGGTTATCAATTCTGCATTATAAACAAAGGACTCAAATCATTATATCGACATGAGTGTTTTATATCGAAAACATTTGAAAATCTTTTTTGTATTAATTTGTTAATTAGACTACAATAGTAGAAAGAGTACCATGCTGCATCTGAACTTCAAACGGTTTAGCTTTAACCATGTTAATGGTGCCAGATTTTTGGTTAATAGAGAATCAAAGTAAAGTAGATTTACCAAAGAATCACGAAATGCTATGGTTCTAAAATATGATTTTTTTGATTTAATTTATTTTATTCAGAAGTAATTCGCGGGATTATGCACTCTTTCCTAGTTATAGTGTCACTGGGTGAATCCAGACTAAAAAATCAATACACCAAAGAATACACTTAGATTTATTAGATTTGTTGCTAAAATATCGGTATTAAACCCAAAACTCCCGGCGGATGGTCAGTGACCCAAGTAAACGAAAGAATCGGTTACATTTTTCATATAATCTCCTCTTATAGCTAAACTAAAAAAAAGGACAGAGTTCTTTTTTTTTATTGTATCACGTCTTCTATTTATTTAGTATTTTTGTTTATTTTATTGAAAATAAAATAAATTCAATTTAATAATTTCAAATTTAATTAAATTTGCCTATTTGGATATTTGTAAACAGAATCCAAAATCTATTCTATTTACAAATGTATTTTAAAAAACGAAAAATTGGAAATTTTCAATCAATAATAATAATAATGAGACTTATTAGAATTACTAACTTATTAGAATTACTAATTAAGCTCGAATTTGAGACCAACTTTGATGTCAATTTCAAAAAACCTCCTTTTTTTGCAACACTCCTTAACAAAAAGTTTCCATTGAACTAAAATAATAAGGGAAGGACAAAAAACGAATCGATGTGCTAATTCCCCATCCTCAAATTAGTCCTTCCCAAGGATTGTTGTCGCAATGAATAATTGTAGGAGTGAAATCTTGATAGAATTCAAAAAAGAAAGGAGTGAGTCCCCGTCCATAAAATAAACTACGAAAAAAAAATCCAAAATTTTCAGATTTATAGGATTAAACAAAAGGATTCGCAAATAAAAGCGCTAATGCTACAACCAGACCATAAATTGTTAAAGCTTCCATAAAAGCCAGACTCAGCAATAAAGTACCTCGTATTTACAAAAAAAAATACAAAATTTTCAGATTTATAGGATTAAATAAAAGGATTCGCAAATAAAAGCGCTAATGCTACAACCAGACCATAAATTGTTAAAGCTTCCATAAAAGCCAGACTCAGCAATAAAGTACCTCGTATTTTTCCTTCTGCCTCAGGTTGTCTCGCGATACCTTCGACAGCTTGACCCGCAGCTGTACCTTGACCAACTCCAGGTCCAATAGAAGCAAGTCCAACAGCCAACCCAGCAGCAATAACCGAAGCAGCAGAAATCAGTGGATTCATGATAAATTCCTCGCACCAAAATAAAGAAATAGTTAATGATACAATCATCCAATGACTAAAAATAAAGAAATAGTTAAGTCATCGCTAAGATTCATCCAGCCAAAATAACCAATAATTTGAATTGAAATAATAATATTATTGAACCATCAGAATTACTTTGATATTAGTTGCTATCCACGGGATTTTTTGAAATCTGTAATATATACGACTTTTTTTTTATCTTTATCCCATTTTTTTTTGTGAACCATTCTTTGAATCCTTCGTTCTTTTCTTTTTATGGTTTTATTCATACAATTCACAGTCAAAGATGAAAAGGAAGAACTTATAATTGAATCCCTATCTAAATCTAAATTCACAACAGTAGTGGGGCAGATTAGATCGGTCTTTAACTCTAGTCAATATCAAATATCACATATACATGTGTTTCTTACATAACGTAAACCTACTATTCTATAATTTTTCAACCAATTCCATTGGATTATAGATATTCGATTACAGATATTCGATTACAGATACCTAAAGCTACTCCCTCCTTCTCTTAATCAACCCCTTTTTTTTATGAATCGCGTTTTTTTTTTGTAAATTCTTCTGTTCCTCTTATTTATTATTATCCCACATAGATGGAATCGAAATATCCGAATTCTTTCATTGCGTAGAAATAAATATCAGTGATTCAGCTAAATTCATGCAATTTTGTATTTATTCAAATTTGATTTTGGTCAATCGTTGAATTGAATGAAATTAACTAAAAATAAGAATCGTTCTAAAAAACACCCTAAAAAATTTTATTTAATCTTTTTTTTTCTTTTTAATCACACGTCCGAAATTGAGAATTGAGACCAAGGGATTTAAAGAAAATTTTCGGAAAAAGAGATTTTAGATCGCTTTCCTTTTTTATTACAATTCCGTAATATCACAATTGTTTTTGTTAGTACTTTAACTTTAAGTAAATTATATATACATTGTCTTGGGCTAACCTAAAAAAAGACTATTTGAAAAAATAGTCAATGATGACCCTCCATAGATTCACCTATATAAGCCGCAGCTAACGTTGCAAAAATGAGAGCTTGAATCCCGCTTGTAAATAATCCAAGGAACATGACAGGTATAGGAACCACTAAAGGTACTAAAGAAACAAGAACAACAACTACTAATTCATCGGCTAATATATTTCCGAAAAGTCGAAAACTAAGTGATAGGGGTTTTGTGAAATCTTCTAAGATGTTAATGGGTAAAAGAATTGGAGTTGGTTGTATGTATTTACTGAAATACCCTAATCCTTTTTTGCTAAGACCCGCATAAAAATAGGCTACTGATGTGAGTAAAGCTAAAGCAACAGTCGTATTTATATCATTCGTTGGTGCCGCTAACTCCCCTTGAGGTAAATGGATAATTTTCCACGGTAAAAGAGCTCCTGACCAGTTAGAAACAAAAATAAATAAAAACATAGTTCCAATAAAGGGAACCCATGGACCATATTCTTCTCCAATCTGGGTTTGACTCACGTCGCGAATGAAAAGAATGTTGGTATGTTGTCGTGAACAATGCACCAATCCTTTGAATCCTGTCCCGGCAGGGATCAAACCCCCTAGAACAACGTTTTCTTTCAGGCCTTTCAACCAATCGATACGACCCCAAAGAGCCGCTTTTGCTAAAACTCGAGCAGTTTCTTGAAAACTAGCTTCGGATATAAATCTTTGAGTATTCAAAGATGCTCGAGTTATTCCTAATAAGATCGCTCGATAACAGATCGCTTCTTCTAAAGCACGCCCCGTTCGTTCTGCTCGTAACAATCCAATCAGTTCTCCAGGTAAAAAAACATTAGACATTCCTTCTTCTGAAACCAAAACTTTTGATGTTATTTGGCGTACAATAATTTCGATATGCCTATTATGGATCTGCACCCCCTGGGATCGATAAACCTTTTGAATCTTATTTACCAAAGAAATACGACTTTGCACTATAGTTAGCTCAACACCAATCAAGAATCCCCAAGGAATTCCAAGAATTCTTGTTATACACTTGTTCCAACTCTTAATCCGCTTTTCCAAGTTCATCGATATTGAATCAATGAACGGACTTCTAACACTTGTTATACTTTTGGAAGACCTTGTGTTATATCACCGGATCTCGATTTTTCATATATAAATGTAACTAATGTATCCCCCTCATAAAGAATTTCTCCGTAATGCCCATGAACCGTTGCTCCTGGAGTAGCCAAATAGGGCTTAGCGGATCTTATTACTATAGAATCAACTTGAACAATGAAAACTTGACCCGATTTTAGGTGTGGTCCTTTTTTGGCTATACATACATTTTCACAAATAAATTGTCCAAGACTAATTATTGTGGACGTTTCTTCACAATAATTATGATGATAATTTTTATGAAGAAAATACCAATTCAAATTGAATGGATTCAAAATGATGTTACTGCCTGGATCGAGATTATAAATTCTTCTGTTTTCATCGATTAAATAATATTTAATTACTTGCAAAATATGTTTTAAGTTGTCAAGTTGCAAATATTTAAGTACTGAGATCTGATTATAAGTTAGTAAAGGCAAAAATGAATAAAAATTCGAAATTTGAACGGCTGTTCCTAAGGGGCACGACGAATTTTTAATTTGAATTAGAGGATTTTTTTTAATTGATTGGTTTATCACATTGTGATATTTTACATGATTAAATGGACCCATTCTAAAACAATTAGATGATGATAAAATTAACAAAGATTGAGATTCCTTATTTCTATTTAATAACATACGCATAGTTCCGTGATTTTGTCTAAGTGATTGTTGAATGTTGGCCTTGGAATAAATGGAATAAAACGGATTGATGTGATCTGCAGAGATCAATCCGGAATCTGATGGATTATTCCTTTTTCTTATATACGAAATTGGGGATTTCACTAAGACGATTCTTATGAAATATCGAATCAACCCCTTTATACTTACTTCAACAAAGAAAGCACGGACCTCTTCGAGGGAAGAATTTTTGTTGTCTTGGTCCCAATTCAAGACTAAACAAGTTCGAACCAATTGAATACTTGTGTCAGAAATTCCTCGAGTTGGTTTGCCATTTCCATAAAGGATATAGTTGACAACTCGAAGTTGCAGATTATCCTTTTCCCGAAAGAGATCTTGTGGGAAGAGTGTTGCTAAATTTATAATGTCCATTATCTCATATGTGGTTACGGGTCACACCAAAATAAAAAACTTTTCCTTGGTTGGTGTGACCTGTTGGACATAAATCCAACTTTGCAAATTTTTTGATTCCTTAGAGTTTGTTTTTTCCCTTCCTGGCGGTATCAAGATCCCACTGTGTCGGGATATCTTATCTGTCTTGTCAGGAAAGTGGATATTCCCCGAAAATATTTTGAGTTCAATTCTTTTTTTTCTCTCCACTTGTACCAATCCGCCGACTTGGCTTCTTATGTTTAAAGTGATTCGTGTATCGACTGCAGTGATACTATAGTTCTGTACCATTATGGAAGCAAATTCGGGTAAAATATGTACTTCCTCGGGAATGAAAAAAAATCGATGTACTTTCATTTGGTATTTTGTCTTAAATTTTTAACTCCTCGATATTCAATTATATCCTCTTTTTGGATGACTGAGTCCGCCTCTATAGTCCCATATTTCAGAATTCCGGAACTCTTTCTTCTGTATCTAGGATCATCAAAAAAAGCAAAAATACTATTTCTACGGAAAATACCATTTATGGGTATTTCAATCGAGATACCTGAATGCGGTATGAATTCTTTTTCTTGTTCTTGAATCGATTGGAATAAAATGAGAAATCGATTTCTTCGCCTCTTTGCTAATAAATTGGAGTTCTCATCAAAAATAGCAGAATATATGAGATTAGAATGACTAGTACCTACGATTCCATTCAATTCTGAATAATCGGGGATCCCATATTTTTTTTTATCAGAAAAATCCGAACTAAAAAATTTGTGGCTCACTTGATCATTATTCACTGAGAGGCTAGAAATACCCTTTCTTTTCGTCGAAAGAAAGGGTATGTTCATTTGATCTTGATCTTTGTGGATCGAAAAAAGAATTAGACTAGATCCACATGAACCTCCTGATAAAATCCATAAATGACTTGTTTTTTGTAAGAGATGTACATTACTATATGTAAATTCGGGTGCATGGTACACATCAGTACTCCAGTGCATTTCTCCCTCTGAGTCAGAATAAATATGTTTTCGAACCCTCTCTTTAAAATTAAAAGTGTATGTTCCCTCGCGAATCTCAGCAATCACTTGTTCTGATTCCACATATTGATCATTTTGAACTAAAAGAAAACTTTTTGGTGGAATAGTCACGCTATGTATAATATCTTCACTCTCAATAATTACAGACAAGTCTATATAACATAAAAAGGCAGGATGCCCGTGACGTGTACGTGTAGGATGAACCAAATCCTCATTGAATTTAATTTTTCCATTATAAGGGTCTCGTACATGTTCTGCAGTACCTCCTGTAAATACTCCACCGGTATGAAAAGTTCTTAATGTTAGTTGAGTCCCTGGTTCTCCAATAGATTGACCGACAATAATACCTATAGCATCCCCCAATTCAACTAGGTCACCATGAGTGGGACTCCGACCATAACATAATCGACAGATCCAAGATGTACTCCGATAAGTAAAGGGAGTTCGAATAGATATTGATTGTGTTCCAAAGGTTATGAATCGATTGACAAGTCCAATCCCAAGATCTTAATTTCGAAAGGCGATACATCGTGAACCTATATATATATATCATCTGCTAAGACACGACCAATTAATGTTTGGATAAAAGTTCTTTCTGACATCATCCTATTTTTATTTTGAGGACTCACAGAAATCCCTCGAATGGTGTCACAATCTGTTCTACGTACAACAATATGTTGAACTACTTCAACAAGTCTGCGCGTAAGATATCCAGCATCTGATGTGCGTACAGCAGTATCCATAACTCCTTTACGAGCTCCGTAGCAAGAAATAATATATTCTGTTAACGATAGTCCTTCGCGTAAATTGCTTTGAATAGGTAAATCAATCATTTGTCCTTGGGGATCCGACATTAATCCTCTCATACCTACTAGTTGATGTACTTGAGATGCATTTCCCCTAGCTCCCGAAAAAGACATCATATGGACTGGATTGAAAGGGTCAGTCATCCTAAAATTAGGATTCATTTGTTGTCGCAAATATTCACTTGTAGCATACCATATCTCAATAGATTGGCGTAATTTTTCTACCGCATGTACATTCCCATAATGATGGTGTTTTTCCAAAATCAAACTTTGTTGTTCAGCATCTTGGACAAGCCATCCCTTAGAAGGTATTGTTAAAAGATCATCAATTCCTAATGAAATTGATGTAGCAGTAGCTTGCTGGAAACCCAGAGTCTTTACTTGATCCAGGATGTGTGATGTATATGCCATTCCGAAGTGATCTATTAATCGGCTAATAAGTCGTTTAATGGCAGTTCCATCTATCACTTTATTGTGAAATACCAGATTGGCACGTTCCGCCATAAGTACCTCCATATTCTGCTGAATGGGATTCGACAATGAGTTTGAGTCAATGATTGCAAAACTTCCTTTTCTCGATCTTGATTTGCGTAGAATTTGAGGTCAGGAACTATGGTCCGAGTTGAATCGTAGAGGTCCGAATTCACACTGGTGTCCTAGAATTACTTAGTTTAGATACCATATTATTAGGTATCATATGAGCAGGCTTGAGAAAAACCTTGTATAGCTTCTTCGATTTCTCGATAAAAAGAAATATGACCAACTGTGGTTCGAATGTATATACAAAAAGTTTCTTTTTTTACACTTCTTACTATTAGATAGTGTGCATAAATCTCATGATAGGTACCAAAAGATTCATAGTGAACTTCACTGGGAACTTCTCTTGGAGCAATAATGCGTTGATCTAATTGCCACCGAAGCCACAAAGGACTATCTAAATTGATTCTTTTCTGCCGATAAGCTCCAATTGCATCATAGGAATTGCAAAAAAAGGGCTCTTTCATATACTTATAGTTTGTTTCGTGAATTCTTGCATTTTGATAGTTTTTTTTATTACATGGATTATACCTATTTGCACAAATACCTCGACGAGTGCCACTCGTTAATAGATAGAGTCCAATAAGCATATCTTGAGTCGGTACAGAAATGGGATCTCCAATAGCTGGAGACAAGAGATTCATATGAGAAAACATAATTAAAGGAGCCTCCGCTTGAGCCTTTAAAGATAAAGGCACATGAACAGCCATTTGATCCCCATCAAAGTCTGCATTGAATCCTTTACAAACTAATGGATGTAAACAAATAGTGCGTCCTTCCACTAAAATGGGTTGGAATGACTGTATGCCTAATCTATGTAGAGTAGGTGCTCTATTCAGCAATACGGGATGCCCCTGCATCACTTCTTGAAGTATTTCCCAGACAATCGGCTTTTTTTCCCGAATTTGACTCTTAGCAACTCCTATGTTCGAAGCCAGATGTTTTCTAATCAGACCACGAATTACAAATGTCTAGAAAAGCTCTATTGCTATTTCGCGAGGCAATCCACAACGATGTAATGAAAGTGAAGGTCCAACGACAATGACCAAACGCCCCGAATAATCGACCCGTTTGCCAAGCAGAGTCTCGCGAAATCTTCCTTCTTTGCCTTCAATTACATCTGAAAATGACTTGTAAACCTTATTATGACCATCCCTCATTGGTTGTCCACGGATTCCATTATCAAGAAGTGTATCCACAGCTTCTTGTACCAATTTTTCCTGACACATTACTAATTCCCCTGGTGTAGATCTACTTGTAGTTAATAGATCGGTAAGAGTATTGTTCCGATAGATAACTCTTCTATAGAGTTCATTAATATCTGAACTCATTAGTTTACCCCCTTCTATCTGAATGATGGGTCTCAACTCGGGAGGAAGAACCGGTAAGAGACATAAAACCATCCATTCTGGTTCTATATTTGTTCGAATAAAATGCTTAGCTAATTCCATGCGTCTAACTAAAAAATCTTTTCTTCTTCCAATTTTTCGATCTTCCCATTCATTTCCCCTGGGACCTTCTTCTCCTAATTGTTTCCATTCTACTAACGAATAATCTATAATAATTCACAAATCTAAATCGACTAATTGTTCTCGGATAGCACCCGCCCCAGTCGAAATTTCTCGATCTCGAAATGTATCGAAACCTTGAGTAGTAAAAAAAAGCGGGATGCTGTATTTCCAGGATTGAATTTCATATTCAAATGAACCTCGTAATCGTAAGAAAGTAGGTTTTTTACTTATGGGCCTAGCAAAAGAAAAATTGGGATAGGATCCACTATAGTATAGGATCTCCCCCCTCAAAACCGGACATGAAAGTTTCCTCTCATCCGGCTCAAATAGTTATACTAAATAAAGGGGGTCTCACTTTCAAATTTTTCTCATCTGGATCAAATAGTTATACTAAATAAAGGGGGTCTCACTTTCAAATTTTTTTTAGAAAAAAAGTGAAAAACCCAAAAAGAATCTACGCCTTACTCAAGTTCTCAGTGCAGACCAACCAAAATTTCATTGATTCAATTCATTCTTCTTTTATTTCTATTTATATTTTTTGAATTCTTGAGTCAATTAAAAATTACGACAGAAAAAATGTGAAATTCTTGAGTAGTCTACTTCCTTTCGAATGCCGGAATACCTTTATACACTTTGCGCCTTAAGTGAAAGGAATGCCCTAGAATTCATACAGGATTTACTTGTCTATGTATGTTCCATTCGATCTTTTAGGTCCTGCGTTACCTCGACGATTATGCGACAATGTCCTTAAAGCCTATATGCGATGTATAGATTTCTGCAACCATGACATATTTCTTTACTTGAATATAAAAAAGAAAATTTTCTGTCTTTTAGAAAGAAAAGGGACTGGTTAATTCTACAAAAGAGGGTCTTCTTTTTATGAGGTACGACTATAAATTTTTATTGATTTTTGTTTTACTAAATAAACCATAGACCAATCGCCTTTTTTTGTATTTTTTGGAGTATTAAATACACCCACAATTCTGAGCTTCATGTTACTCCTTTACAAGAGACATGTCAGATCGAGGACATCCCAAGTTGATTGAAAGGGATGAGAGTTTTTCATTCCTAATCTGTAAAATAAGAATTTTGATCAAATCACACATCGCAATATACTAGGCCTTCTAATTCTTTAAGACGTTTATCTAAAAGATTGGCAATATAACTAGGAAGACGTTTCAAATACCATACATGAGTTACAGGACATGTCAGTTTTATGTATCCCATTTGATATCTTCGTATCCGAGAATCAACAAATTCAACTCCACATTGTTCACAAAATCTCGGGTCTTCGTTTTCATCTCCGATCACTCGAGAATTTCCACAAGCGCAAATTCCACTCTTTATAGGCCCAAAAATCCTTTCACAAAATAATCCCTCTTTTTCCGGTTTATTGGTTTT
>CM071864.1:106921-116921 GCA_036759665.1 Gynandropsis gynandra
TTAAATGATCCGCAGCTGCTAATATATCTCGTGGTAACAAAAATATAGTGTTCTGAGGTATATTAAGATTCAGTCTCCGGTTAATATTTCGGCGACCGATCCTTCCTAATTCACATCTTTGGTGAAAGAATTTTTTTTGTAATTCCTTACATAAGGATTCAGAAAATATTGGATCCCCATCCTACACAAGAAAATTGTTGATAAAACTCCAAAATGGCATTTTCTTTTTGACCCAATTTTTTTCTTTATCGGTCAAGAAAGACAAGAAAATTTCAGGGTAGCAAACATTCTCTAGAATTTCTCTTAGGTTCGAACCCGTAGCTGATGATAGAACTAAAATAGATATTTTCTGTTTCCTACTCACACGAGCCCATATCCTTTCTTTTTTATCAATCTCTAATTCTAACCTGCCTCCCCAATCTGATATTATGGTGCCGGTATAGACCGAAATCCCATTATGATCCAATTTTGACTGGTAATAGATACCAGGACTTTGCAATATTTGATTGATCACAATTTTGTATAGTCCGTTTACTATAGAAGTTCCAAGGGAATTCATTAGAGGAATGTTTCCAATAAAAATTCTTTGTTCTTGCATATTCCTACTGGTTTTCCAAATTAATCCCCCGGATACATATAATTCAGAAGAATATGTAAGTGATTCATATACAGCATCTCTTTCTTTTATCAATGGTTCTACCAATTGATAGGTTTCCACAAATAATTGAAATTCAATTTCTTGATCTATATCTTCAATTTTTGGAAATTTAGAAAGTTCTTCTGTTAAACCCTGATCAATAAACCGATAAAATCATTCAAATTGTATCTGATTAAATCCAGGTATTGTAGATGTTCCCTCATTTCCCTCCCCGAGCATCTTTTTTGAATTTGCCATTTATCCATTTATTGAAAAAATCCCATCTGTCATTCTTCACCGAATCATATCCATAGAATTTGATCTAGCAATAATGGAATTTCTATTCTGTTTACTGAATCACATGAAATTTTATCCAACTCCATAACATAATATATATATGGAATGTATGAAATACGTATGAACGGAGACTAGATTCCATTGGAATTTTTTATAAGAAAGAGATACAAAGGGAAGAGAATTGAAAAATACCACTGGGACTTATGGAGTTTTGTAAAGACTATCAAAAAAAAAGTCATTTAATTTTCACCATTATTATGATATTACATATTAAAATCCGATTGCATACCATAAAATAAATGTATTCATGATTTGATCTGTTCAAGCGGATACAGATTCATACCATAAATAGAAAGCTAATTTATCTAGCCACTTTACTTTTTTTTCTATTTGTATTTCATTGTTCAAAAAACAAATTTGCAGAAAAGAGATTGATTTTTACCTATTTTTCTTTTTAATAGAATATCATTGAATTGAAGTGGATAAGAAAGCTTGTATTTTTTTATTTATTAATTTTTTTATTATTAAAATGCGCAGATATATACGTTTCTTTTTCTTCTTTGTATTGCGGGATAGTTCTATTCGGGACAGCACATGCTATGCTCTATCAAAAATTAAATTTTCTCTTCAATCTATTCAATGAAAAATTGAAATACAAGAATTTCTTGAGAATTACTCCCAATGAAGTATCCTAGACAGATAAAATACCCCATTCTAGAGCTATAGCTCTAGAACAACGTAACGTATGTTCTGGTTCTGGGGTTTACATATACTCATCATTGCTGTTATAATTGAAATTGAGGAGGATTTCGTTTTAATTGAAAAAAAAAAAATAAATATGGATTAGTTAGAAATCCATTTCTAATTATTTTCTTATATTATTAGAAAAGAAAAATTGAGATTCAAATTAAAAAATGATCATGAATTTACAGTCAATAGTTAATGGTTGTGATTTGTACTGGATTCTGTCTTTTGTAACTGAAAATCTATATATATAGATTTTTTTTTAAGAGTTGAAAAAAAAGAGAAAATTTGAATCTAGTTTCTATCATTTAGGCGGCATGGCCGAGTGGTAAGGCGGGGGACTGCAAATCCTTTTTCCCCAGTTCAAATCCGGGTGTCGCCTCAACAAAAGACTCGAAATCCCCGACTCTGCTTTGCTGATATAACTCGCAAAAACAAACGTAGGAAAAAGACTCTTGATATTTTCGGCATTCTAAACCTCTGGCTCTGGAGGTTCCGTTCTCTATAAACTAACGTGTTGTAAATTTTTGCGTATAAGATTTAAAGAAAACTGAAAGTAATGGAAGGAAATCGGTAAATCTTGATTTTCCACTACTAATCTAGTTCCACTCACTTTGTTTGGATTGGATATCCAGAGAGGGAATCTAATTAATAGTTGTTTTGGAAAGTCTGTAAGATACTTTGTATACAGACTCCTGAAAGTCTCGGAATGCTCAGACATTCAATCAATATTAGATTAGATAGAGAGTTGCCCCTTTTTCCATTTTACTTCCAAAAGTGAAGGGTAATAAAAGGAGGAAAAAGTCTTATTCTTTCTACATGTGAGTAAGATTCCGTGGATACTTTTTTAAATGTCCCTACGCTCGTAGTTTGCTTGTGTTTACATCTTTGCCGATTCTACTAGAAATTCTATAAGAACTCATTATAAGATTATAAGATAAGTGGATTTTTTGGAGTAGTTCATCAATGGTAACCAAATCCCTCCCCTTTTTTTTGACTCTGCACCAGTGATTTCACTATTATTAGTGAATAATAACAATAATGGAATAATTTCTTCATATTCATAGAAATAGGGGACAGAATTCACATGGATATAGTAAGTCTCGCATGGGCTGCTTTAATGGTAGTTTTTTCATTTTCCCTCTCCCTCGTAGTATGGGGAAGAAGTGGACTCTAGAGGTACTACTAATTGCGTTCTAGAAGTACTACTAACTGCGTTAAGAATCAAATTCGATCAATCTGTATCAATTGCTTTAGTTTTCTAGATCGTTTGGCAAATTTTTTTTTAATTTTTTTTTTTATTTTTAATTAAATAATTCAACAATTTAAAAAAATTTCTAAATTCTAGACTAGTGAATTATAGTAGAAGAATATATTCTATTTGTTTGATTTTAGAAATGAATTGGATTTTTTTTTGTTTGATTGACTCATTTTAGATTTTTATATCAGGATTTCAAAGGGTAATCATTGGTGGGGTACCCCTTTTAGAATAGAAATCCAAAGAAGTTACCATCAAATTGCTCAGGTTTTGATTATCTGTATCAAATGGATCAAACAAACAAATGAAATTGAGAAAGTATGTACATTTCATATTCTATTTAATTAATATTGACATTTATATAGTATAGATATAGGTGGATTCCTTTATATTAAGATATTTCACTTGTATCTTTATACATTACAATAACCATAATGGGTAGTATGGTAGAAAGAAATAGAGATCTCTATTTCTTTCTACCATACTACCCATTATGGTTATTGTAATGTATAAAGATACAAGTGAAATATCTTAATATAAAGGAATCCACCTATATCTATACTATATAAATGTCAATATTAATTAAATAGAATATGAAATGTACATACTTTCTCAATTTCATTTGTTTGTTTGATCCATTTGATACAGATAATCAAAACCTGAGCAATTTGATGGTAACTTCTTTGGATTTCTATTCTAAAAGGGGTACCCCACCAATGATTACCCTTTGAAATCCTGATATAAAAATCTAAAATGAGTCAATCAAACAAAAAAAAATCCAATTCATTTCTAAAATCAAACAAATAGAATATATTCTTCTACTATAATTCACTAGTCTAGAATTTAGAAATTTTTTTAAATTGTTGAATTATTTAATTAAAAATAAAAAAAAAAATTAAAAAAAAATTTGCCAAACTAATTTGAAATTCTAAATTTTTTTTAATGATCGATTTTTTTTGGAAACCAAAGAAAGGGAGTGTGATAAAGACGAGTCCCAGTAAAAAAAATCGAATATTCCATCAAATTCAAATAGTGAATTTGATTACGAGTTTTTTCTTCAGCATCGACTCTAATCTTTAAAAAGAGCGTATTCATTAGGGAAGACTTATTAGGGAAGACTTATTTTATCTTTATTTTGAAAATATTCTCTTTCCTTGGATTTGAAATATGTTAAATTCCTTTATAAAAGAAAAAGTATATATAGGTGCTCTTGGCAAACGTATTATACGCTATCCTATTCCATTTTCATACACGAATGAATAGAGATCAATCGAAAAAAGCAGAGATCCTGTATAGTATCTCTTTCTTGGAGTCTTGAATATGATGAATACTGTCAATAATTGTACCAATTCACATACGTCTCTCTATCATCAATTGGTGCTAGTTAAAATAAAGGAAATACCCCCTTTTTTTGTTTGATGAATAAAAAAGCAAAACAAAAAAGACTATTTATTGGAAATGAAAGTCCGCCATTTTGATCCCCTTGCACAGAAACAAAAAGGGGGAGTTGATGTCTTTTTTAATTGAATCCGCCGGGACTGACGGGGCTCGAACCCGCAGCTTCCACCTTGACAGGGCGGTGCCCTGACCAATTGAACTACAATCCCATGGAAATCAAGTGGATAGCATCTGTATTCCTTCTTATGCTTTCATTTTAATCATTTTGATTTTAAATTAAAATCAGTGTGTTGTAACAAAAAGAGTCACAAGTGACATATTGATATCTACATGATATCACTTTAGTGAGAGCAACACAAATCTAATCCTTTCATTATTAGCAAATTGATTGATAATCTATTTTTTAGAAAAAAAAAATCTTATTTTCTTTACTCTGTTCATTAAAGTTTCTATTTATATTTAAAGGATCCAGATTTCTATTTATATCGGGATCCTTAGCAAGATGCTAATTTTTTATGGAAACAAAAAACTAACTAGACACAAGAAATAACGAAAAAATCAAAGTAGAGATATACCCGCAAATTTTACTTTTTTGATTCTTACTCTTCTCTGGCATTTCTGCAAAACAAAAAGGGTTATATCATGTCATGGTAGACAGCGAATTATTGGGCCGAGCTGGATTTGAACCAGCGTAGACATATTGCCAACGAATTTACAGTCCGTCCCCATTAACCGCTCGGGCATCGACCCAGGAAGAATCTATTCTAACTTTATGGCTAATCGATGATCAACTTCCTTTCGTAGTACCCTACCCCCAGGGGAAGTCGAATCCCCGCTGCCTCCTTGAAAGAGAGATGTCCTGAACCACTAGACGATGGGGGCATACTTGCTCAACCGCCATCATACTATGATCATAGTATGATCAGTTTTTTAAAATTGTCAATATAATGAAATGGTATGACTAGCTTCGAAGGCTTTTTCTATCTGTTAAGATAACATATAATTTGTTGATTTTACATTTGTATTCATATTCTAATCACAATTCTATAAAAAAATTGCGATTTTTTTTATTTTTTTTATTTAATATTTCAGATTCAAAAATAAAAAATCGAAAAATAGTCTAGTACAAAATCTTTTCAAGAAGTGATTGGTCTAACATAAAAAAACATAAAAGAGAGTGAAGTTTCTTTTTTTTTCACTTTCCTTCATTGATTGCCTCATTGTTAAGAAATAGGTTTATTGCTGTCTAACACTAATCCAAGAAATTAAGACAGAATAAAGCTTCAAATCAGGGAAGAAAGATGGATTGATAAGTTATCGAAAATTTTGTTTTTTTATTGTTGTTCAGGGGACAGTCCGCATCTCTTCGTCACATATCAAGATAAAATATCTTGGATCTATGTCAAATTGGTGAGTACAGTATATGTATAAATCAAATGAATTTCGTTCTATTTCGATAGGGCAGGCAATTTAAAGTAAAAAGATTCATTGCATTGATATTTATCAAATAAAATATAAAAAAAGCCCCAAATATCCCATTAAGTAAATTTGAAGTAAATTTGAATTCTCATTTCTAGTTCCTAAATGAGCTACTAACCACTATGAGTCTACTTTATTGATTTCTCCCCTCATCTGAATCGTCTTGCTCGGAGGAAAGAAACGTGAAAGGAACAGTGTGCAGAGCTGATCCCAAGTGGTAGAGTAACGCCATGGTAAGGCGTAAGTCATCGGTTCAAATCCGATAAGGGGCTTTTACTTTATTTTCTAATACTAATAATTTAATTCGAAAGTGTAGAATTTCTAATTTTTTAAATTAAATTAATTTAATTCTAATAATAACTAATAATAATAAGTTAGAGAGTAATTTAGAAAAAAAAAATTGAACATTTTTATATTATAATAAATACAATGAATAATGATAAGTCGTCTCTTGAATCGTCAAATATATAATATATTCTTTTTTCCATTATTCGATAGATTAGAAATCTACAAATACAAAAGAAAAAGTAAGTGGACCTAACCCATCGAATCATGACTATATCCACTATTCTGATATTCAAATTCGATAGAGATTAAATTGAATACAGTAGATCTTTTTTTTATTTCATATTTATTGGGCAATCTGTCGATATCTCTGATTTAATCTTCTTGTTTCTAGATATTTTTTCATAGGAATCCTATTTGATTCCGTTCCTTCCTAGAGAAAGAGAAAGTCTTATTCAAAATTAATATCTAAAAGGCATTTCCATATCTTATCTTTCTTTGATTCCATAACATAAAAAAATCCTAAATTCTGTTTGTCTAAGAATAGAAATTGTAAATAAATCTATAATCATGGCTTCAGATATCAATCAAATATTTCCATATTGATGCATACGATATTTTTTCCAACAATGTAATGTAATGAAGGTGTATGTGAGCAAGATATTTTTATTTACAGTTTCCTATTCTTTTATTTAAATATTGTATTGAATTAAATAAAAATAAAAATAGGAAATTTTCACTTTTTTCTGACAGATACATATGGGCATATACATATAAAAGCAAGTGGAAAAAGTATTTGAAGTTCCCTTTTTGCTTCAACCCATCAACTAAAATCAAAAGAATAAAGTCTAAAATTCAAATAAAAATAGTTGATACTATAGTATTTAATACACACAAAAATGAAAAAAAAAAAAATTTTCTGGATCTTACAAACACGATTCACGAATCATATTTTTTTTGATGGAGCAAGAGGAGTAAGTTTGGGAATCAACCAATAGCGAGAGAGTGGATCGCTTGTTTTCATCCTTGAATTGAACCATTCTTTCAAAAAAAACATTTATTTATCTGATTAATGAGTTATCCGACAATTCATGATTTAGATTCAAATACTTATTAATAAACTAATAGCAAGGAAGAAACAAATTGAGTTCATGAGTTTACCGAAGTAAGGACCAAAAAAATAAAATATTTTTATCTTCGAAACCAATTAAATTTAATTCCTAAGGGTTAAATTTTATGGGGCAGTGCACGAGAAATCAAATCATAAAAAAATGATAGAATTTTGAGCGCCCTGAAAATGTAATAATATATAACAACAATATATAACATTAAGGTGTTCGGAAATGGTTGAAGTAGATTAATAGGAGGATTGCTATGACTATAGCCCTTGGTAAATTTACCAAAGACGAAAAAGATTTATTTGATATTATGGATGACTGGTTACGGAGGGACCGCTTCGTTTTTGTAGGTTGGTCTGGTCTATTGCTCTTTCCTTGTGCCTATTTCGCTTTAGGGGGTTGGTTCACAGGTACAACCTCTGTAACTTCATGGTATACTCATGGATTGGCCAGTTCCTATTTAGAAGGCTGCAACTTTTTAACCGCTGCAGTTTCTACTCCTGCTAATAGTTTAGCGCATTCTTTGTTGTTATTATGGGGTCCTGAAGGACAAGGAGATTTTATCCGTTGGTGTCAATTAGGTGGTCTGTGGACTTTTGTTGCTCTCCATGGCGCTTTCGGATTAATAGGTTTTATGTTACGTCAATTTGAACTTGCTCGATCTGTTCAATTGCGACCTTATAATGCAATTGCATTCTCTGGTCCAATTGCTGTTTTTGTTTCTGTTTTCCTAATTTATCCACTAGGTCAATCTGGTTGGTTCTTTGCCCCTAGTTTTGGTGTCGCGGCTATATTTCGGTTCATCCTCTTTTTCCAAGGGTTTCATAATTGGACATTGAACCCATTTCATATGATGGGAGTCGCCGGTGTACTGGGCGCGGCTCTGCTATGCGCTATTCATGGTGCTACTATAGAAAATACTTTATTTGAAGATGGTGATGGTGCAAATACATTTCATGCTTTTAATCCAACTCAAGCCGAAGAAACTTATTCCATGGTCACCGCTAACCGCTTTTGGTCACAAATCTTTGGGGTTGCTTTTTCCAATAAACGTTGGTTACATTTCTTTATGTTATTTGTACCAGTAACCGGTTTATGGATGAGTGCTCTTGGAGTAGTCGGTCTGGCTTTGAACCTACGTGCCTATGACTTCGTTTCCCAGGAAATCCGTGCAGCGGAAGATCCAGAATTTGAGACTTTCTACACTAAAAATATTCTTTTAAATGAAGGTATTCGTGCTTGGATGGCGGCTCAAGATCAGCCTCATGAAAACCTTATATTCCCTGAGGAGGTTCTACCACGTGGAAACGCTCTTTAATGGAACTTTAGGTGCTTGGATTCAAGATCAGCCTCATGAAAACCTTATATTCCCTGCGGAGGTTCTACCGCGTGGAAACGCTCTTTAATGGAACTTTAGCTTTAGCTGGTCGTGACCAAGAAACCACTGGTTTCGCTTGGTGGGCCGGAAATGCCCGACTTATCAATTTATCTGGTAAACTATTGGAAGCTCATGTAGCCCATGCCGGATTAATCGTATTCTGGGCCGGAGCAATGAACTTATTTGAAGTGGCTCATTTTGTACCTGAAAAGCCCATGTATGAACAAGGGTTAATTTTACTTCCCCACCTAGCCACTTTAGGCTGGGGGGTAGGTCCTGGGGGAGAAGTTATAGACACCTTCCCATACTTTGTATCTGGAGTACTTCACTTAATTTCTTCTGCAGTTTTGGGCTTTGGAGGTATTTATCATGCACTTCTAGGACCTGAAACTCTTGAAGAATCTTTTCCATTTTTCGATTATGTATGGAAAGATAGAAATAAAATGACCACCATTTTGGGTATTCACTTAATTTTATTAGGTGTAGGTGCTTTTCTTCTAGTATTCAAGGCTCTCTATTTTGGGGGCGTATATGATACCTGGGCTCCAGGAGGAGGAGATGTAAGAAAAATTACCAATTTGACTCTTAGTCCAAGTGTTATATTTGGTTATTTACGAAAGTCTCCCTTTGGGGGAGAAGGGTGGATTGTTAGTGTGGACGATTTGGAAGATATAATTGGAGGGCATGTATGGTTAGGTTCCATTTGTATATTTGGTGGAATCTGGCATATCTTAACCAAACCTTTTGCATGGGCTCGCCGCGCACTTGTAAGGTCTGGGAGGCTTTTATCTTATAGTTTAGGTGCTTTATCTGTTTGTGGTTTCATTACTTGTTATTTTGTCTGGTTTAATAATACCGCTTACCCAGTGAGTTTTATGGACCTACAGGGCCAGAAGCTTCTCAAGCTCAAGCATTTACTTTTCTAGTTAGAGACAAACGTCTTGGAGCTAACGTGGGGTCTGCCCAAGGACCTACAGGTTTAGGTAAATACTTAATGCGTTCTCCGACTGGAGAAGTTATTTTTGGAGGAGAAACAATGCGTTTTTGGGATCTGCGTGCTCCCTGGTTAGAACCTTTAAGGGGTCCTAACGGTTTGGACTTGAGTAGGTTGAAAAAAGACATACAACCTTGGCAAGAACGACGTTCTGCGGAATATATGACTCATGCCCCGTTAGGTTCCTTAAATTCTGTGGGGGGCGTAGCTACTGAGATCAATGCAGTCAATTACGTCTCTCCGAGAAGTTGGTTAGCTACCTCTCATTTTGTTCTAGCATTCTTCCTATTCGTGGGTCATTTATGGCACGCAGGAAGGGCTCGTGCAGCTGCAGCAGGATTTGAAAAAGGAATTGATCGTGATTTTGAACCTGTTCTTTTCATGACTCCTCTTAACTGAAGTAGGAGTTAAA
>CM071864.1:121921-144811 GCA_036759665.1 Gynandropsis gynandra
ACATCTGACTGCATTTTCCAACTGAAATGGAATATTACTACCGAAATAGCATTGTACATCCAGAATAGTCCTAAGAAGACATGATCCCAAGCGGATACTTGACATGTTCCCCCTCTTCCAGGCCCATCACAGGGGAAACGAAAACCAAGATTTGCTTTATCCGGTATCAAACGCGAGCTACGAGCAAATAGAACACCTTTCAATAGTATCAATACCGTCACATGAATTGTAAATGCATGAATATGATGTACCAAAAAATCTGCCGTTCCTAATGGAATAGGTAACAAAGCTACTTTACCACCCACTGCTACTAACTCACCGCCCCCCCAAGTCAAACTGGTGCTCGTTGTTTCACCAGGGGCTGTTACACCAGGGGCTAAAGCATGGGTGTTTTGTATCCATTTAGCAAAGACTGGTTGTAATTGTATAGCAGTATCGGAAAACATGTCTTGTGGACGCCCTAAAGCGGTATCATTATGAATATACAAACCAAAACCGTGGAAGCCTAGAAATATACATACCTAGTTGAGATGTGATATGATTGCATCGCGATGCCTCAGGACACGATCTAATAAATCGTTATATCGATTAGTTGGATCATAATCTCTTACCATAAAAATGGCTGCATGTGCAGCAGCACCAACTATGAGAAATCCACCAATCCACATGTGATGTGTGAACAATGACAGTTGGGTAGCATAGTCAGTAGCTAGATATGGATAAGGGGGCATGGAATACATATGGTGAGCTACAACAATGGTTAAAGAGCCTAACGTAGCTAGGTTAAGAGATAATTGAGCATGCCATGATGTTGTTAGAATTTCATATAATCCTTTATGGCCTTGGCCTCTAAATGGACCTTTATGAGCCTCTAAAATATCTTTTAGACCATGACCTATACCCCAGTTGGTCCTATACATGTGACCCGCTATCAGGAAAAGAATTGCGATAGCTAAATGATGATGTGCTATATCGGTTAACCATAAACCCCCGGTGACTGGATCTAATCCGCCACGAAAAGTCAGAAATTCCGAGTATTTTGACCAATTCAAGGTAAAAAATGGGGTTGCTCCTTCAGCAAAACTTGGATAAAGTTGAGCCAAAAGATCCCGATTTAAGATAAATTCATGAGGAAGTGGTATTTCTTTAGGATCTACTCCAGCATTTAGAAATTGGTTAATCGGTAAAGATACATGTACTTGGTGTCCTGCCCAAGAAAGAGACCCAAGTCCTAGTAGCCCTGCTAAATGGTGATTCAACATAGATTCTACATCTGGGTGTCCTGCCGAAGAAAGAGACCCAAGTCCTAGTAGCCCTGCTAAATGGTGATTCAACATAGATTCTACATCTTGGAACCAAGCCAATTTTGGAGCAGCTTTGTGATAATGAAACCAACCAGCAAAAAGCATTAAGGCTGCGAAGACCAATGCGCCAATTGCGGTACAATAAAGTTGTAATTCACTAGTTATTCCAGATGCTCGCCAAATCTGAAAAAAGCCAGAGGTTATTTGTATTCCTCGGAATCCCCCGCCCACATCTCCATTCAGGATTTCTTGGCCCACTTTTGGCCAAACCACTTGAGCACTAGGTCCAATGTTAGTAGGGTCGCTCAGCCATGCTTCATAATTGGAAAAACGAGCACCATGGAAATACATGCCACTCAGCCAAAGAAAGATGATAGAGAGTTGGCCGAAATGGGCGCTAAATACTTTTCGAGAAATTTCCTCCAAATCACTAGTATGACTATCGAAATCGTGAGCATCAGCATGTAGGTTCCAGATCCAAGTGTTAGTATCAGGTCCCTTAGCTATTGTTCTTGAGAAATGACCGGGTTTAGCCCATTCCTCGAAAGAAGTTTTTATGGGATCCCTATCTACCAAAATTTTGACTTCTGGTTCCGACGAACGAATAATCATTGAGTCCTCCTCTTTCCAGACAACACATACAAAGAAACCCGCCAACAGTCACTCAAGTAATTAGTGAACCTATGATAGATGCTTAGAATTTTTGTTTTCTCTTCTATCTCCCATCTATTCATCTATTTTCTTTAGTTATTCACTAGATCAATTATGATCTGGAAGTCGATTTGGGGCAAGTGTTCGGATCTATTATGACATATCCATAAGGTGCATAACGGACCTTTATTTATTTGATTTTTTTATAAAAAAATTTTCGCACCTTTAGATTGGTACACAAAGAGTTTTTTATAACCTAAGCTAGTGTATTCATATTTCAATTAGATGTTCCGAGATGTAGCCTATTAATCTATTCCAAATCACGTAAACTCGTATTAGTCATTTCTATTTTATTAGTTTTAATAGTCGAAAATAAAAAAAATAGAAAAAAATAGATATTTAGATATTCTCATATTCATTCATGTATTACTTACCCCTACGAAATACCAGATGAAATAGAACGATTTTCGAAAAGGATATAATGAAATTCTTTGTCTTTGATTGGTTCTTCCGATTTTCGAAAAGGATATAATGAAATTCTTTGTCTTTGATTGGTTCTTCTGATAGAAAAAAAGATCTGTTTTATTTGACTGATAGGACCAACAAACTAAACTATTAATTATAACAAACAAATAAATATATATATATATAGAAGAAAAAAAATAAACAAAGGGAAAGTTTTTATTCGAAGCGCCTCGTGATCTTCAACTAATTCTATGCTTCAATATAATTACCAGGAGTAAGCATTATAGCTTGTTTCCAATACTCAGCAGCTTGAGCGAACCAAGCCTCCGCCATTTCAGAATCTCCTTGTTGAATGGCCTGTTCTCCACGGTCGGAATAGGCGGGGCAATTCCCTCCCTGAGAACCGTACTTGAGAGTTTCCTACCTCATACGGCTCGACAAAAAACTCTTTTGTTTTGGTGTTGGTGTCCCAGTTTTTTAACTTTAACCTACTTTATATCTAATTGAATGTCTAATTGACTGAGATTTCTTATAGATATTCCATTTGTCTTGGATTAAACAAAAGAGATTAATTACATGAGTTTCAAACTTGAATTTGAATTTAATTAATATATTAATATATTAATTAATATAATAAATAATAAGTTTTATCTTTTCTCCTACCTTCAGAAATAAATAAAAGATAGGCGTTTCAACTATTATTAGATATTAGAATTTTCTGAAAGGTAACTATCCCGCTTTCATATAAAAATTTATATAGAATCTTTGAAAAAGACTTTTCTTCATAATTCATAAAAAAGAAAACGACTTACTGTCTTTAGGATCTGATGCTACACCGCTGCTCAATACCTTAGGGGATCTACTCTATTACATAAGTGGATTCCTAATATTTATCTCATATTATGAGATAAATAAACAGCTCTTATTGTATTGGTCAAAAACCTTACCAATTTATCTTTACGGTGCTTCCTCTATCAATTAAATCCTTTATTTATCCATATAAGAAAGTATTTAGGCATATCTAGTCTTCACTTAATATTTCGATTTATAAAGTTTATTTATTTGCTACAGCTGATAAAAAATCGTTTTGGACGATGCTTATGTAGAAAGCCAATTTTTTTTGTTTCTAGTATTTCGTTTACTAGCTGTTCGTTCTTTTTTTTTTTCTATAGTGGAGATAGTCGCACGTAATGACAGATCACAGCCATATTATTAAAAGCTTGTGGTAAAAAGGGGTTTCGTTCTAATGCCCGAAAATAATATTCTAACGCTTTAGTATGTTCCCCATTACTTGTGTGGATAAGGCCTATATTATATAGTATATAACTTCGATCATAGGGATCAATTTCTAGTCGCATAGCTTCATAATAATTCTGTAATGCTTCCGCATAATTTCCTTCGGATTGAGCCGACATCCGTTACGGTCGTCATTCGATTTAACGAATTCTCCGTTTCAGAACCGTATGTGAGATTTTCATCTCATACGGCTCCTCCTTTATGTACATAATGAAAATAATATATGGAAAAAATTGATGTCATTACGAACTAAGTGGGGCTAATGTTTTTACAAGAAATCCCTAGCCAACCTTCTTGCAAAAGATCTTTTCTTACTACCAAGTGTGTTCATGCTTCATGCTAGATAAAAATAAAAATGGAAACTCTAACAATTTCTTTGTTCTCAACGCCCCTAAATTTCCAGGAATTAGTCACTTCAACAATCTTCAATGGTTATACGGGTATCCAAAGTACGAATGAGATGGATATTTATTGTTCCAACCATTTTAATTAGTCCCAATCCAAAGAAGAAGAAAGAAAAGGAATCATTTTGAAGAAAGTTTTCGTGTTGTTGATTTCTCGGCGTAGTGCTTCTTCCCCTATGCCGCTTGCCTATTCGTATTAGTGTAGTAGGATTGATCTGTAATACGGGAACCCATAGGTAAAAACCTTTTGCTCAATACTAGAATTTACAATTGAAGCATCTAAGGCTGCATTAATCTTGGATACATGACAGAAGGAATTGTTTTTTTTATATTATAAACTTCACCTTCAACAAGCGTAGATTTTTTTTCAATACTAGTTTTTCTTTCTATTCAAAATCGGCGAAATAAAAAATGATAATGATAATCAAATCGCACCATCTCTGTAATAAGTAAATGCCTCTTTTTCTCCGGAAGTTGTCGGAATGACTCGTAATAAGATATTGGCTACAATTGAAAAGGTTTTATCAATAAAATTTCCATTTATACGTGATCTCGGCATAGGTAGTAATCCATTCTATAACTCTTTTCATTACCGTTTGTAAGAAAACGATCCCACAAACAAAGGAATTGTACAGTACGAACTAACATAAAAGTAGACTCATTAAAATAAAAAAAACCTTCTATCTACTTCAAATTTTTTCCGATCAAAAAGAAGGGAAGGGTATCTATTAACAATAATCTAAAAAAAAAACTATGAATAACTCGCTATTCACCCAGGTACTCAGTCATAATCCTGATGTAGGAGAGATGGCCGAGTGGTTCAAGGCGTAACATTGGAACTGTTATGTAGACTTTTGTTTACCGAGGGTTCGAATCCCTCTCTTTCCGTACTTTCAACTAATTCACCAATCTTACATGATTGACCACAATGTATCAAATCAAAAAAAGAAGAATAGATATAAAATAGTTAGACCTTGCTTTGATTTTGAAATAGATTCTCTATTCCTAATTTCTTTGATACGGAAAATGCTGGGAAGAGCAAACAAGGGAATCTTCCTACCAATCTATAATACATGAATAGGAAAAAGATTCCCAGAAAAAATCCCTTACCTTGTGCCTTTTTTTTTTATTTTTAATCTAAAAAGAGGGCAAAGGAGAGTTGTCCGAACTCTTGTTTCTTGTTTTTAGTTATTTATTTTACTTAAGTTAGGTTTATTAAGTCTGTCGAGAATAATATTCTACGACAAGCAATTCATTTATTTTTAAACCGACACATTTTCTATCTATTATTTGATTGACTAATCCTTCATATTGGAATGTGTGAAGAGTCAGATGTTTTGGCAATTCCTCGGGGGCGGATGAATCAAGAAGATTTTGAACCAAAGTTCTAGATTTTTGTTCATCCTTTACTGTAATAATATCTCGGGGTTTGCAGCGATAACTTGGTATATCCACTATACGACCATTAACTAAAATATGTCTATGGTTAACTAATTGGCGCGCTTGAGGAATAGTCAAAGCCATACCCAATCGAAAAAGGATGTTATCCAAACGCATTTCAAGTAATTGTAGTAAAACTTGACCTGTTGACCCCTTGGCTTTTCCGGCGATACGAACATATTTAAGTAATTGGCGTTCTGTAAGACCATAATGAAAACGCAATTTTTGTTTTTCTTCTAAACGAATACGATATTGAGATTTTTTTCCGGAGCGTAATTGGTTTCTAAGATCGCTTCCTGCTCTAGGCTTTTTACTAGTTAGTCCCGGTAAAGCCCCCAGACGGCGTATTTTTTTAAAACGAGGCCCTCGGTAACGTGACATAAAGACTCCTTTTTTTTATTGAAATTTTTAAAAACTAAACAAAATTAAAACTGAACTAAATGATAATGATAAAGGAAGTGAAATCCACTCCAATAAACTATTGGAATACAAAGAGTAAGGAGATGTATTCTCTCAATATACAGATTGTTTTTATTGTATATACAATATATATAAATCAAATAAATCATAAAAATTTTCCTTTTTTTTTTTATTTATTTTGCAAAGATCTAACCCCTTTACTTTACCCAATATATATTCCTATATGGAAGTTTCTATGACATATTTATATGACATAATATAATATAAATGGAGTGGTAACTCTTGGAAAAAGGTGAAAGAAGTCTTTTCAATCTTCTTTAATTTTGAAAGTACATTAAAAATAAAAATCATGTATAAAAAATCTAAAAAATAGAGAAAAGCCGGCTATCGGAATCGAACCGATGACCATCGCATTACAAATGCGATGCTCTAACCTCTGAGCTAAGCAGGCTCAAATAATGGAAATAGCGCATGCATAGAAATTCACTAAACTACTAGATCGTATCAATTCACTATTCTATTCATATTTATCCTTATCTATTTAGAATTAATAATATTCTATATATTCTAGAACAGAAAATAGCTTAAATAAATAAAACATAACCATTAGTACATTAATTAATAGAATATAGCAAGACATCCACTTTAGAATTGAGATTTCATTAGGTTAGAAATAAGAAAATCTTAATTAGATCAGAAATCTTTTTTTTTTTGACGTTAAATGACATCTAATTTCAAATTCTTGTTTTTTTGTTCTAGCCTAATTTAGAGCATATCCTATTATTTTTTTTCCTTTTTCTCTTTTTATTTTATTTCTAATATTCCAATTATTCTAATTAATATTAGAAATTAATTAGAATAGAATGATTTAGATTCGAATTTCGAATATAATTCGAAATCAAATCCACGAAATAGACTTAGAATCTTTTTTTTTACATTACATATTATAGAATTCATTATTGAATTCTAAGTTTAAATAATAATCATAATTTTTTTTTCTTTTTCATGGAAGTTAAAAAAAAAAAGAATCGACCGTTCGAGTATTTCATTAAATTTCAGACAAAATTTAGAATAAGAGGAACATCTATATATATTATGTAGTATATAACCATATTGAATTGCAAATACAAAAATGGTAGAATCTTTTTTGATTAGACCAAATCAATATGGGGCTCAAAAATATCAATAAAAATGAAAGAAGATATGAAAGAAATAAAATCAGTATCTATATGTAATGAATTAAAGGGTTTCAGCATAAGAAAAAGTGGAAAGACATCATAATAATAATGAGATCCTAATCTCAAAGCAAGAAAGGGGATATGGCGAAATTGGTAGACGCTACGGACTTAATTGGATTGAGCCTTGGTATGGAAACCTACCAAGTGATAACTTTCAAATTCAGAGAAACCCTGGACTTAACAATGGGCAATCCTGAGCCAAATCCTGGTTTACGCGAACAAACAAGAGTTTAGAAAGCGAGAAAAAAGGGATAGGTGCAGAGACTCAATGGAAGCTGTTCTAACAAATGGAGTTCACTACCTTGTGTTGAGAAAGGAATCCTTTGGTCGAAACTTCAAATAAAAAAAAAAGGATGAAGGAGAAAAACCTAAAATTGCAACCTATATTGCATAAGTATAGGTAAGACAAAACAATCTCACAAGTGACGACCACGACCTGAATCTCTATTTCTATTTTTTTTTTTATAAAATCAAAATAGAAATGGTGTGAATCAACTCGAAGTTGAAGACAAAATCGAATATTCAATGATCAAATCATTCGCTCCATAGTCTGATAGTTCCTTTGTGGAACTGATTAATCGGACGAGAATAAAGATAGAGTCCCATTCTACATGTCAATACTGACAACAATGAAATTTATAGTAAGATGAAAATCCGTTGACTTTTAAAATCGTGAGGGTTCAAGTCCCTCTATCCCCAACTCTACTCCCCAAAAAAATCTGTTTGACACCTTACCCAGTTTTTTTTAGTTATTCAAAAATTAATTATTTTTTTTTATTCATCCTACTCTTTTACAAACGTATCCGAGTAAATTTTTTTTTCTTATTACATACAAGTCTTGTGGCATATATGATACACGTACAAATGAGCAAGAAATACCGATTTGAATGATTTAGAATCTATATCATTATTCATTTTAAAACTTATAAAGTCTTCTTTTTGAAGATCCAAGAAATTCCCCGGCCAAAACTTTTTTAATTTACTACTTTTTTTTTAGTTTCTTTTAATTGACATAGACCTAAGTCATCTAGTAAAATGAGGATGATACTTCGGTAATGGTCGGGATAGCTCAGTTGGTAGAGCAGAGGACTGAAAATCCTCGTGTCACCAGTTCAAATCTGGTTCCTGGCATAGGATTGATTAATTTGTAAAAGTTTCTATTCTTGAAATTAAACGTATCTTTATTAGTAAAAAAAAGTGCAAGTATCCTTTATCCCCCTCTTTTTTTGTTCATGTTGTGGCTACATCCGTTCAAAAAGAATGTTAATATTTCATACATATTTGAAACGAAAGGTTAAAAGAGTTCTTTGATGTTTGAAAGAATCAAACAAAACAAGTAAAAAGGTCTATAGTTGAAGGGCAGAAATACCCCAAGATTCGTTTTTTTGTTTCTAGTATTTCGTTTACTAGCTGTTCGTTCTTTTTTTTCTATAGTGGAGATAGTCGCACGTAATGACAGATCACAACCATATTATTAAAAGCTTGTGGTAAAAAGGGGTTTCGTTCTAATGTCCACTTACTTCTATTATGTCAATATTAATTACGACGGCTGGAATTTTGGTTCTGATTTATAGTGACAATTATATGTCTCGTGATAAAGGATATTTGGGATCTGATTATAAGTTAGTAAAGGCAAAAATGAATAAAAATTCGAAATTTGAACGGTTGTTCCTAAGGGGCACGACGAGGACTTGCTCGATTCGATTTATCAAGTAACGAACCACGGTTGCTTGTGGCGTCTTCTATCGTCCTAAGAGTTCTAGATGTGCATATGCTCAAGGGTCTTGGACGGTCTCACTGAGATTTGGGCCAACGTTCTTCAGCACGTATCCGTCTACAGGTTCAAAGGCATCCATCTGCACAACCGAGTGAAACGAACGATCCAGTCGCGCATCAAGGTGTATGAAACGTGAAGGGATGTATCGACCAGATGCATCTGTATGATTAGGTGTATAGAATAGGTGCATTGCAAAAAAGGTGTGTCCATTGGGTAGTGGCCTAGGGTCACCGTAAATATACATATATAGATGCAATATTTCAACACAAAAAATTCCACTGTGAGTTTCACTAAAAAGAGAGTGTGTGGGGAAACTATAGAGAGAAGAATCTCTAGGAGAGAAGAAGATTATAAATTGGGAACCACATTCCACCGCAAAAGCATGAGTTTTTCCACTGCAGAAGTTATTTAGTCTCTAGACTAGTAACGTAAAAGTCAAAGAGTAAGCCAAAGCGGTAAACCGAGTCTTATAGACTAGTAATGTAAAAGCCAAGAAAAAGAAAATAAATGTGATATTTATTTAATCTGATGGATTAGTAATGTAAAAGTCGAGAAATATAAAGTATCAGTGGTATTTACTATGTCTTTTAGATAGTAATGTAAAAGTCGAGTGAAAAAAATTAAGAGTAAGACGAAATGGGAAATAAAATTTGGATTGTGGTCTAGAGAGATGTTATAAATGTCGACCTAAAATGTCTTGACTAGCTAGGGAGATAGAGTGTTCACGTACAAAGCCCACTGGATTACATTTATCGTACTCACCCCATTTTGGATTGTCTTGGCTGATAGGTCGACAGGACTAAGATGATTGATCATAAGGAACAACACAGAACCAAGAGGACCTAAAGGATAAGGATGGAAACTCGAATTGATGATTTGAATGTATTTTCTTTTAAAGATTTAATTTTCGCAAACTTTTTAGACTTATACACATGTGTGTTTTCTAATTAAACTTTAAAGACAATATTTTCGTTGCGTACAAAAAAATCACAAGTATTTCTACAAAAATTTGGGCTACAGTTGTCGGAATGACTCGTAATAAGATATTGGCTACAATTGAAAAGGTTTTATCAATAAAATTTCCATTTATACGTGATCTCGGCATAGGTAGTAATCCATTCTATAACTCTTTTCATTACCGTTTGTAAGAAAACGATCCCACAAACAAAGGAATTGTACAGTACGAACTAACATAAAAGTAGACTCATTAAAATAAAAAAAACCTTCTATCTACTTCAAATTTTTTCCGATCAAAAAGAAAGGAAGGGTATCTATTAACAATAATCTATAAAAAAAAACTATGAATAACTCGCTATTCACCCAGGTACTCAGTCATAATCCTGATGTAGGAGAGATGGCCGAGTGGTTCAAGGCGTAACATTGGAACTGTTATGTAGACTTTTGTTTACCGAGGGTTCGAATCCCTCTCTTTCCGTACTTTCAACTAATTCACCAATATTACATGATTGACCACAATGTATGAAATCAAAAAAAGAAGAATAGATATAAAATAGTTAGACCTTGCTTTGATTTTGAAATAGATTCTCTATTCCTAATTTCTTTGATACGGAAAATGCTGGGAAGAGCAAACAAGGGAATCTTCCTACCAATCTATAATACATGAATAGGAAAAAGATTCCCAGAAAAAATCCCTTACCTTGTGCCTTTTTTTTTTATTTTTAATCTAAAAAGAGGGCAAAGGAGAGTTGTCCGAACTCTTGTTTCTTGTTTTTAGTTATTTATTTTACTTAAGTTAGGTTTATTAAGTCTGTCGAGAATAATATTCTACGACAAGCAATTCATTTATTTTTAAACCGACACATTTTCTATCTATTATTTGATTGACTAATCCTTCATATTGGAATGTGTGAAGAGTCAGATGTTTTGGCAATTCCTCGGGGGCGGATGAATCAAGAAGATTTTGAACCAAAGTTCTAGATTTTTGTTCATCCTTTACTGTAATAATATCTCGGGGTTTGCAGCGATAACTTGGTATATCCACTATACGACCATTAACTAAAATATGTCTATGGTTAACTAATTGGCGCGCTTGAGGAATAGTCAAAGCCATACCCAATCGAAAAAGGATGTTATCCAAACGCATTTCAAGTAATTGTAGTAAAACTTGACCTGTTGACCCCTTGGCTTTTCCGGCGATACGAACATATTTAAGTAATTGGCGTTCTGTAAGACCATAATGAAAACGCAATTTTTGTTTTTCTTCTAAACGAATACGATATTGAGATTTTTTTCCGGAGCGTAATTGGTTTCTAAGATCGCTTCCTGCTCTAGTTTCCTTTAGTGTAATAGTATCTCGGGGTTTGCAGCGATAACTTGGTATATCCACTATATGACCATTAACTAAAATATGTCTATGGTTAACTAATTGGCGCGCTTGAGGAATAGTCAAAGCCATACCCAATCGAAAAAGGATGTTATCCAAACGCATTTCAAGTAATTGTAGTAAAACTTGACCTGTTGACCCCTTGGCTTTTCCGGCAATACGAACATATTTAAGTAATTGGCGTTCTGTAAGACCATAATGAAAACGCTATTTTTGTTTTTCTTCTAAACGAATACGATATTGAGATTTTTTTCCGGAGCGTGATTGGTTTCTAAGATCGCTTCCTGCTCTAGGATTTTTACTAGTTAGTCCCGGTAAAGCCCCCAAACGGCGTATTTTTTTAAAAAGAGGTCCTCGGTAACGTGACATAAAGACTCCTTTTTTTATTGAAATTTTTAAAAACTAAACAAAATTAAAACTGAACTAAATGATAATGATAAAGGAAGTGAAATCCACTCCAATAAACTATTGGAATACAAAGAGTAAGGAGATGTATTCTCTCAATATACAGATTGTTTTTATTGTATATACAATATATATAAATCAAATAAATCATAAAAATTTTCCTTTTTTTTTTTTCCTTTTTGTTATTTATTTTGCAAAGATCTAACCCCTTTACCCAATATATATTCCTATATGGAAGTTTCTATGACATATTATATGACATAATATAATATAAATGGAGTGGTAACTCTTGGAAAAAGGTGAAAGAAGTCTTTTCAATCTTCTTTAATCTTGAAAGTACATTAAAAATAAAAATCATGTATAAAAAATCTAAAAATAGAGAAAAGCCGGCAATCGGAATCGAACCGATGACCATCGCATTACAAATGCGATGCTCTAACCTCTGAGCTAAGCAGGCTCAAATAATGGAAATAGCGCATGCATAGAAATTCACTAAACTACTAGATCGTATCAATTCACTATTCTATTCATATTTATCCTTATCTATTTAGAATTAATAATATTCTATATATTCTAGAACAGAAAATAGCTTAAATAAATAAAACATAACCATTAGTACATTAATTAATAGAATATAGCAAGACATCCACTTTAGAATTGAGATTTCATTAGGTTAGAAATAAGAAAAGCTTAATTAGATCAGAAATCTTTTTTTTTTTTGACGTTAAATGACATCTAATTTCAAATTCTTGTTTTTTTGTTCTAGCCTAATTTAGAGCATATCCTATTATTTTTTTTCCTTTTTCTCTTTTTATTTTATTTCTAATATTCCAATTATTCTAATTAATATTAGAAATTAATTAGAATAGAATGATTTAGATTCGAATTTCGAATATAATTCGAAATCAAATCCACGAAATAGACTTAGAATCTTTTTTTTTACATTACATATTATAGAATTCATTATTGAATTCTAAGTTTAAATAATAATCATAATATGTTAAATGACATCTAATTTCAAATTCTTGTTTTTTTTGTTCTAGCCTAATTTAGAGCATATCCTATTATTTTTTTTTCCTTTTTCTCTTTTTATATTATTTCTAATATTCCAATGATTCTAATTAATATTAGAAATTAATTAGAATAGAATGATTTAGATTCGAATTTCGAATATAATTCGAAATCAAATCCACGAAATAGACTTAGAATCTTTTTTTTTACATTACATATTATAGAATTCATTATTGAATTCTAAGTTTAAATAATAATCATAATTTTTTTTTCTTTTTCATGGAAGTTAAAAAAAAAAAGAATCGACCGTTCGAGTATTTCATTAAATTTCAGACAAAATTTAGAATAAGAGGAACATCTATATATATTATGTAGTATATAACCATATTGAATTGCAAATACAAAAATGGTAGAATCTTTTTTGATTAGACCAAATCAATATGGGGCTCAAAAATATCAATAAAAATGAAAGAAAAAGAAGATAAAATTAATTCATTATCTATATGTAATGAATTAAAGGGTTTCAGCATAAGAAAAAGTGGAAAGACATCATAATAATAATGAGATCCTAATCTCAAAGCAAGAAAGGGGATATGGCGAAATTGGTAGACGCTACGGACTTAATTGGATTGAGCCTTGGTATGGAAACCTACCAAGTGATAACTTTCAAATTCAGAGAAACCCTGGACTTAACAATGGGCAATCCTGAGCCAAATCCTGGTTTACGCGAACAAACAAGAGTTTAGAAAGCGAGAAAAAAGGGATAGGTGCAGAGACTCAATGGAAGCTGTTCTAACAAATGGAGTTCACTACATTGTGTTGAGAAAGGAATCCTTTGGTCGAAAGTTCAAATAAAAAAAAGGATGAAGGAGAAAAACCTAAAATTGCAACCTATATTGCATAAGTATAGGTAAGACAAAACAATCTCACAAGTGACGACCACGACCTAAATCTCTATTTCTATTTTTTTTATAAAATCAAAATAGAAATGGTGTGAATCAACTCGAAGTTGAGGACAAAATCGAATATTCAATGATCAAATCATTCGCTCCATAGTCTGATAGATCCTTTGTGGAACTGATTAATCGGACGAGAATAAAGATAGAGTCCCATTCTACATGTCAATACTGACAACAATGAAATTTATAGTAAGATGAAAATCCGTTGACTTTTAAAATCGTGAGGGTTCAAGTCCCTCTATCCCCAACTCTACTCCCCAAAAAAATCTGTTTGACACCTTACCCAGTTTTTTTTAGTTATTCAAAAATTAATTATTTTTTTTTATTCATCCTACTCTTTTACAAACGTATCCGAGTAAATTTTTTTTTCTTATTACATACAAGTCTTGTGGCATATATGATACACGTACAAATGAGCAAGAAATACCGATTTGAATGATTTAGAATCTATATCATTATTCATTTTAAAACTTATAAAGTCTTCTTTTTGAAGATCCAAGAAATTCCCCGGCCAAAACTTTTTTAATTTACTACTTTTTTTTTAGTTTCTTTTAATTGACATAGACCTAAGTCATCTAGTAAAATGAGGATGATACTTCGGTAATGGTCGGGATAGCTCAGTTGGTAGAGCAGAGGACTGAAAATCCTCGTGTCACCAGTTCAAATCTGGTTCCTGGCATAGGATTGATTAATTTGTAAAAGTTTCTATTCTTGAAATTAAACGTATCTTTATTAGTAAAAAAAAGTGCAAGTATCCTTTATCCCCCTCTTTTTTTGTTCATGTTGTGGCTAATTCCATTCAAAAAGAATGTTAATATTTCATACATATTTGAAACGAAAGGTTAAAAGAGTTCTTTGATGTTTGAAAGAATCAAACAAAACAAGTAAAAAGGTCTATAGTTGAAGGGCAGAAATACCCCAAGATTCTTTAGATACAGTAGAAATAGAATTTGATTCCCTTTTTTATTTATTGCTTTCCGATCTTATTTATTCATTCCCAATTATGTCACTAGAGTTGACTAAGTAATGGGCGCGATACAAAGTTCATGGTGCAGAACTATTTTTTTTTTTTTTAGTTCATCCTATTGGCTCGGCTGTTTTTTACGAAATAAAAAAAGGAAAAGTCTCTTTCAAATTGGAGATCAAGCTATCCATTCAAGCTATCCATAATAATAAATATGAATGAGACCTCAATTCAATTCTTCTCTTTGTTTGGTTTAAAACAGAATCGAATGTACAACTATTCCGTGAAGATCCGTAGTTGTAGAAGCGAAGACTCATTTTTTATCATTCAATAAGCATCTTGTATTTCATAAAAATTGGGGGCAATATAATCCTTACGTAAAGGCCACCCTATCCAACTTTCGGGCATTAAGATCCGTTTCAGTCGTGGATGGTGAATTGGGAGCAATATAATCCTTACGTAAAGGCCACCCTATCCAACTTTCGGGCATTAAGATCCGTTTCAGTCGTGGATGGTTATCATAAGTGATTCCCAACATATCATAGGATTCCCGTTCTTGAAAATCCGTACTTTTCCAAACCCAGAAAACAGATGGAATTCTAGGATTACTCCTGTGAGTAAATACTTTTATGCATACTTCTTCTGCTTGATTGACACCATATTCTATTCTCGTAAGATGATACACACTGGCTAAGAGTCCGCCTGGTGCCACATCATAGGCACATTGCGAACGTAGATAATTGTAACCATATACATATAAAATTATAGCAATGGAATACCAATCCTCGGGCTTTATTTGTAAAGTCTCTATTCCTTGGTAATCGAAGCCCAACGATCTATGAACCAGCCCCCGTTTTGCTAGCCAACCGGACAAAGTACCTCGCATCTTTTTTATTTCCCCCACACTTTTTTATATAAAATAAGTATTTCACATTTTCCATGAGTTCTAATTTATGAAGTTTTTTTTTTTCTAATTCTGTAAAATCCTGCCTAATTAATTAATTTGTGGGAAGATACTGAACTTTTGTATTTAAAAAAAGTTTCAGTAGAGATCTCTGAAGTAGATGATGGTGGATAGAGTAATTCTTGATCATAATTTCCAGTATGTATACTGCGTACAACAAAAAACTTGTGATTGATAGTAAAACACCGATTCCCCTGTTGAGGTCTAATTCGATCCTTATAAATTTCTCTAGCTATTTTCTTACGAAGCTTTGTTATAGCATCGATACCAGCCTCTGGTTTAGGTGGACAGCCCGGCAAATAAACATCTACAGGAATTAACTTATCAACTCCCCGAACAGTACTATAAGAATCGGTACTGAACATCCCCCCTGTAATTGTACACGCTCCCATAGCAATAACATACTTTGGTTCAGGCATTTGTTCATTTGTGGGAAGATACTGAACTTTTGTATTTAAAAAAAGTTTCAGTAGAGATCTCTGAAGTAGATGATGGTGGATAGAGTAATTCTTGATCATAATTTCCAGTATGTATACTGCGTACAACAAAAAACTTGTGATTGATAGTAAAACAACGATTCCCCTGTTGTGGTCTAATTCGATCCTTATAAATTTCTCTAGCTATTTTCTACGAAGCTTTGTTATAGCATCTATAACAGCCTCTGGTTTAGGTGGACAGCCCGGCAAATAAACATCTACAGGAATTAGCTTATCAACTCCCCGAACAGTACTATAAGAATCGGTACTGAACATCCCCCCTGTAATTGTACACGCTCCCATAGCAATAACATACTTTGGTTCAGGCATTTGTTCATATAATCTCACTAAGGAAGGAGCCATTTTCATTGTTACTGTACCTGCTGTTAAAATTAGGTCCGCCTGTCTAGGACTCGATCTTGGTACCAGCCCATAACGATCAAAGTCAAATCGGGAGCCTATTAATGAAGCAAATTCAATGAAACAACAACTGGTACCATAAAGAAGCGGCCATAGGCTGGAAAGTCTTGACCAATTTGAAAGATCATTTAACGTAGTTGAAATAACTGAATTTTTGGTTGTTCGATCAAGTACGGGAAACTTAATGGAATTCATAATTGTTTCAATGTTTTTTTTTTTTACTTTTTTTATTGTTATTGTCCAAGTATTCAGGAAAGGAACTAAGACCATTCCAATGCTCCTTTTCGCCATGCATAAACTAAACCAAGAATTAGGATAAGCACGAAAATGAAAGCTTCTATAAAAGTGGATACCCAAATACATCTAAACTCATTGCCCACGGATACAGAAAAACTGTTTCCACATCAAACACAACAAACACTAGAGCAAACATATAATAACGGATTCTAAATTGTAACCAAGCATTACCGATCGGTTCTATACCTGATTCATAACTAGAAAGTTTCTCTGGCCCCTTCCTAATTGGAGCTAAAACTCCGGAAATTAGAAATGCCAAAATAGGAATAGCACTTGATATTATTAAAAATGCCCAGAAAATATCATATTCGTAAAGCAGAAACATAGACGAACTCCTATGAATGTGGAAAATATACCCGATTAGTTTAATCGATTCGAATCAGAGTGGATTGGCAAGGAATATAGAACTCTTTAGTCAAAACAAAAATTCAGTTTAATCGAATCATTTATTTTCGTTTGTTTGCTTTCGTTTGTTTGCTGTCGTAGACGTCTCATTTTAAGATAAGATTTATTGATTGTAATCTTATTTTCAGTAAACTTATTACTTAATCTTTCTATCTTTCTAATATTAATACTTTCTAATATTACTGTAATTTCTAATATTACTAGAATTTATTACTATAATTAATAATATAATATTAATAATATTAATAACTAATATTATTATTTTTTGATTTCTGTTTAAAATTTTGTTTATGTTTTATTTATTTATAATTTATTTTAAAATAACTATCTTCGTTTTTCAAATTATGACGTATCAACAAATCCAGTAAGACTTTATCATACCCATCTTACTTAGTATTAGTAAGATTCAATTTTGATTTGGGTTGAATTAAATTATATTTCAGTTTTTAGGTCCGTGTCAGAATTTTTACTCCAAAAAGTCACCAAGATCAAGTGGAGATACAAAAAAAGAAGTATTATGAACTCTTTGATTGTAGCCAGTAAAAGAGCAAAATTCATATAAAAAAATCCACCTACGACTATAAAAATTAATGAAGAAAAATAGTTTATCCGAAATTAGAAGTAGCTATCTAGATATATCGATAGATAGTGATTGGATCCATTGAAATAAAATTAAGTTTTCCGTTTTGTTCTCAACGATCCCCAGGACTTATGATATGGGAATTTTTTTGATGAACCAAGCAATCGAAAGGAACCTGTTACAAACAATAAAAAATACAATAATTCAGTAAAAAAATTATACAATTATTTATATTTGAATGTCATTTATTAGAATAAATTTCTTAGTTAGGGCTATACGGACTCGAACCGTAGACCTTCTCGGTAAAAGAGATCGAACTTATTATTATCAAATCAAAATGATTCGAACTCTTTCAAAGACCCAACATGCATTTTTTTTTGCATTGGGCTCTTTCATTAACTGAAAGAAAGATCAGTTAGTCTACCAGATTTTTTTCTTAAAAAAAAGATAAGAAATGGTTCCAAGTACTCTGATTCATTATTTTTGAATTCTAATACAATACAGAAGAACTACCAAAGTGTTTCAAAGAAGGGTTCGGTTCTCTGGACGTAGGTTTGCTTTTGGTCTAGATCAACCTAAGTTAAATAGAGTCTCTAACATCCTGATTAAAAAATCAAATATGAAACTTCATACACCTTAAGGTTCATAGGACGAAAAGATAATTTTTGAGTTCCTTATACTCATTCTGCCTTGCATTGAGTAGACTGGGTATTTACCTTATCAATATCTCAAATCAATGATGGGTTCTATTCATCCCCTATCTAACGGGGTACCTTAATAGGACCGAATCTTTTGTCAGGCTATTGTTCTCCTCTTTTGTTTCCTAAAAGTATGGAGTAAGACATCGATTTATTAATAAGATCAATCAATTCGTTTGATTACATGATCGACTCCTCTGAAAAACATTGGCGCACGTGTAAACGAGGTGCTCTACCTAACTGAGCTATAGCCCTTGTGTTTGTGATACACATTTTATCTTATCATGTAGATAATTTTTTGTCAAGATGAATATTACATGATCTAATATTATATCTTTTCGATCTCGTTATTTATTGGTATTGCTTAGAAATAATATTGGATTTATAATCCTATCGATGTGATAGGTATCCCCTTTCCTTCTCTTTACGATGATAAATGACCTACTTAACTCAGTGGTTAGAGTATTGCTTTCATACGGCAGGAGTCATTGGTTCAAATCCAATAGTAGGTAGAACTTATTAGACAAATATTGGATTTATAATCCTATAGATGTGATAGGTATCCCCTTTCCTTCTCTTTACGATGATAAATGACCTACTTGACTCAGTGGTTAGAGTATTGCTTTCATACGGCAGGAGTCATTGGTTCAAATCCAATAGTAGGTAGAACTTATTAGACACCATAGATCATGGTGTCTAATAAGTTTTTGTAACCAGCTTCTTTTTCCTTTATTGTTTTTCTAGCTTTTAGATCCTATTTTTTTTTGTTTTGTTATATCATAATTTGATTTTACTTGATTGTATTCAAACCAACTCTCATACGAGCTCCCGGTGGTTCATTCATCTGACCGTAGACTAGAGCCACTTTTGATTCCGCAAGATTTTGTTCATTAATGACTCCAGATTCTTTCATTTCCATGTAAAGATCATTTCCTTCACGAGTACGTTCGCCTACTCCACCAAATACAGATACACCACCATGAGCTTTGGCAATGTTGTTGATCAATTCCATAATTAGTACTGTTTTACCTACGCCAGCCCCGCCGAATAGTCCTATTTTTCCCCCACGACGATAAGGGGCCAAAAGATCTACTACTTTAATTCCTGTTTCAAAAATAGATAATTTCGTATCTAATTGGATAAAAGCAGGCGCGGATTTATGAATAGCAGATGTTGTGCGAGTATCTACAGGACCTAAATTATCAACTGGCTCCCCAAGCACGTTGAAAATTCGTCCTAGAGTCGCTCCGCCGACTGGGACACTTAGAGGAGTTCCCATATCAATCACTTCCATTCCTCTCGTTAGACCCTCTGTAGCACTCATAGCTACAGCTCTAACTCGATTATTTCCTAATAATTGTTGTACTTAACACGTCACATTAATTTCTTGACCAATAGTATCGCGACCCTTAACCACCAGAGCATTATAAATATTAGGCATCTTGCCCGGGGGAAAGGCTACATCCAGTATCGGACCAATGATTTGAGCAATACGTCCTAGGTTTTTTTTTCAAGCATCGAAACCCCAAAATTCAAAGTAGTAGGATTTATTCTCATAATAAAATCATAAAATCAAAATATGTTAAATTTTGTTGCGACATCTTTTGAATACAAAAAAAAAATCTTCGATAGCAAATTGATCGGTTAATTCAAAAAGAAATGGAAGTTAGCACTCGATTTCGTTGGTACTACCCAACCGAATGTGCAATTCAATTGTTTACTTATTCATGTTTCCTTATTCAATTTCAATGATGAAGGAATAGTCATTTTCAAGCTCAACCAACCGAGTTTGAAAATATCAAATATATGAATAAAAAAGAAAAATTTTGCGGAAAGTCTTTCATTTATTTATCATTATAGGCTATAGGCAAGACTTTTTTTTATCTAGCCGAATTCGAACCGGAACTCTATTTATGATTTATTAGTTGCATCTCATTAGCCTTTTTTTCATTTCGTACTTTAGCATATCTATTTATGCAGCATATCCATTTATGTGTCCCACCTATCCCTTTATCTTTCTATAAAAAAAACCACCCTTGTTTTTCATTTTCATGGATGAATTCCGCATATTTTCATATCTCGGATTTACATATCCAACATATATTACTGTCAAGAGTGATTTTATTATTATTTTAATATTAAATATTTCGATTTATAAAAAGTCAAAGATTAAAAACTTGAAAAACATGGGTTGCGCTAGACATATGAAAGAATATACAATAATGATGTATTTATTGTCGAATGAAATATCATGGTCTAATAAAGAATCATTTTGATTCGTTGATATTTAGGGCAAAGATTCATTAAATCTATTCCTAATTTATCGAGTAGACCTTGTTATTTTTTTGCAAGAATTCTAAATTCATGACTTGTAGGGAGGGACTTATGTCACCCACAAACAGAGACTAAAGCAAGTGTTGGATTCAAAGCTGGTGTTAAAGAGTATAAATTAACTTATTATACTCCTGAATATGAAACCAAGGATACTGATATCTTGGCAGCATTCGGAGTAACTCCTCAACCTGGAGTTCCGCCTGAAGAAGCAGGGGCTGCGGTAGCTGCTGAATCTTCTACTGGTACATGGACAACTGTGTGGACCGATGGGCTTACCAGCCTTGATCGTTACAAAGGACGATGCTACCACATTGAGGCCGTTCCAGGAGAAGAAAATCAATATATTGCTTATGTAGCTTACCCCTTAGACCTTTTTGAAGAAGGTTCGGTTACTAACATGTTTACTTCTATTGTGGGTAATGTATTTGGGTTCAAAGCCCTAACCGCTCTACGTCTAGAGCATCTGCGAATCCCTCCTGCTTATACTAAAACTTTCCAGGGACCACCTCATGGTATCCAAGTTGAAAGAGATAAATTGAACAAATATGGACGTCCCCTATTAGGATGTACTATTAAACCGAAATTGGGGTTATCCGCGAAGAACTATGGTAGAGCAGTTTATGAATGTCTACGTGGTGGACTTGATTTTACCAAAGATGATGAGAATGTGAACTCCCAACCATTTATGCGTTGGAGAGACCGTTTCTTATTTTGTGCCGAAGCTCTTTATAAAGCACAGGCTGAAACAGGTGAAATCAAAGGGCATTATTTGAATGCTACCGCGGGTACATGCGAAGAAATGATCAAAAGAGCTGTATGTGCCAGAGAATTCGGAGTTCCTATTGTAATGCATGACTACTTAACAGGGGGATTCACCGCAAATACTAGTTTGGCTCATTATTGCCGAGATAATGGCCTACTTCTTCACATCCACCGTGCAATGCATGTTGTTATTGATAGACAGAAGAATCATGGTATGCACTTCCGTGTACTAGCTAAAGCTTTACGTCTATCTGGTGGAGATCATATTCACGCGGGTACAGTAGTGGGTAAACTTGAAGGAGACAGAGAGTCAACTTTGGGCTTTATTGATTTACTGCGCGATGATTACATTGAAAAAGATCGAAGTCGCGGTATCTTTTTCACTCAAGATTGGGTCTCACTACCGGGTGTTCTGCCCGTGGCTTCAGGGGGTATTCACGTTTGGCATATGCCTGCTTTGACCGAGATCTTTGGAGATGATTCCGTATTACAATTCGGTGGAGGAACTTTAGGCCACCCTTGGGGAAATGCACCGGGTGCCGTAGCTAATCGAGTAGCTCTGGAAGCATGTGTACAAGCTCGTAATGAGGGACGTGATCTTGCAGTCGAGGGTAATGAAATTATCCGTGAGGCTAGCAAATGGAGTCCTGAACTAGCTGCTGCTTGTGAAGTATGGAAGGAGATCAGATTTAACTTCCCAACCGTAGATAAATTAGATTAGTAATTCACGTTCGTTTTATTAGTTGAATTGCAATTAAACTCGGCTCAATCCTAATATAATAGGATTGAGCCGAGTTTATCTATTGTATATACTATTTTTGATAGATACATACTTATCTAGACTTATCTAGATATACAAAATCTTAAATACAAAAAAAATAGAAGATTAAACACAACTACAATCTTCTATTGTAGTGTTGGGTCCACAAGAAATCCTATACTAAATATGGATTCTATGGATTCTTAGGATTGGTGTATTCTTTTTTTGAAGTTTCGTGTCAGGGCTTGAACCAAGTATCCCAACTTCTTCTACCCATCCTGCATGTTGTCCTTTTCATTCCGTGTTGGAATAAAAAAACTTTTTCTTGTATATTAATTTTACGAAAAAGGTTCTTCATATCTTTATATTCATAGGCGAAGAACAAATATTTCTTTTTTTAATGAGAATTTTACACAACATAGGAAAACCCTTAATTTTGATTTAGAATTGAAATTTTTAATTTCAATTACTTAATAAATAATCTTAGTCTTAGCAATTGCATCGATATGCTTTGCT
>CM071864.1:147610-166300 GCA_036759665.1 Gynandropsis gynandra
AAGTAAAGGTTCACAGCAAAATAGTACTAGGTGATGAGAGTTACTTTGAAAACAAAAAAAGGAAAGTCATATTTTCTCAATTCAAAAAAATTGTACAACTGGATCTAATATATATGAGTTGGCGATCAGAATCTATATGGATAGAATTTATAACGGGGTCTCGAAAAACAAGTAATTTCTGCTGGGCCTTTATCCTATTTTTAGGTTCATTAGGATTCTTATTGGTTGGAACTTCCAGTTATCTTGGTAGAAATTTGATATCATTATTTCCGTCTCAGCAAATCATTTTTTTTCCGCAAGGGATTGTGATGTCTTTCTATGGGATCGCGGGTCTCTTTATTAGTTGCTATTTGTGGTGTACTATTTTGTGGAATGTGGGTAGTGGTTATGATCTTTTCGATAGAAAAGAAGGAATAGTACGTATTTTTCGTTGGGGATTTCCTGGAAAAAGTCGTCGCATCTTTTTACGATTCCTTATGAAAGATATTCAGTCCATCAGAATAGAAGTTAAAGAGGGCGTTTATGCTCGGCGTGTCCTTTATATGGAAATTCGGGGTCAAGGGGATATTCCTTTAATTCGTACTGATGAGAATTTGACTAGACGAGAAATTGAGCAAAAAGCTGCCGAATTGGCTTACTTCTTGCGTGTACCAATTGAAGTATTTTGAAATGAATTGAAGACTAAATGCTTTCGCCGGAGAAAAAAAACTAAAGAATTTCTTTCTTTTTTTTTTCAATATTTTGAATTGATACCTTAGACGTTAGATAGGGATCGATCCTATCTTGGAAACTATCTATACTAGATTTTGATTTGATTTTGTCAATTGAACATTCATTTTTTCTTTTGTGCTCCTTCTTAATTTAATCACCAAGCAAGTGGATTTCTTCCTTCTACAAATGGATTTCTTCCTTCTAAAAAAAGAAAACTTTTTTGTTTTTTTTTCATTAATTTTTTATCATCATAATATTCTTCATAAATTTTTCGCAATTTTTAGTCTATAGGGAATCGGTGGAAAATTGAATTTTTTTTGACATATTTGATAGTTTCTTCGTCTCGAAAATCGAATAATATTCATTATTTGAAACCCTTCTTTTAGTATTGATCGAAAAAAAGGAGGAATAGCTTCAATTTGATCCTGGAAACTAATTTTTTCTTCATTCAAATTTGAAGTGTATTCTTAGTCTATTTCTGGATTCTTTCTAGATTTTAAGCAAAGACTAAGTATTGAATAAAAAAAAATAGAAAATGGATTCTGGATTCATAGGCTCAATATATTCTATTCTAATTAGAATAGAAACTCATGCTCGATAGAAATATTAGATCTAATAGAATCAACAAATGAGGTAGGTTCATTAACAATTCACAGATTAAAAATGGCAAAAAAGAAAGCATTAATTCCTCTTTTATATTTTGCATCTATAGTCTTTTTGCCCTGGTGGATCTCTCTCTCCTGTAATAAAAGTCTGAAAACTTGGATTACTAATTGGTGGAATACTAGACAATGCGAAACTTTTTTGAATGATATTCAAGAAAATAGTGTTCTAGAAAAATTCATACAATTAGAGGAACTCTTCCAGCTGGATGAAATGATAAAGGAATACCCGGAAACCGATTTACAAAAATTTCGTCTAGGAATCTACAAAGAAACAATCCAATTCATCAAGATACACAATGAGTATCGTATCCATACGATTTTGCACTTCTCAACAAATCTAATCTCTTTCATTATTCTAAGCGGTTATTCCTTTTGGGGTAAGGAAAAACTTTTTGTTCTGAACTCTTGGGTTCAAGAATTCCTATATAATTTAAGTGATACAATTAAAGCTTTTTTGATTCTTTTATTAACTGATTTATGTATTGGATTCCATTCGCCTCACGGTTGGGAACTAATGATTGGTTATATTTACAAAGATTTTGGGTTTGCTCATTATGAGCAAATTATATCTGGTCTAGTTTCTACCTTTCCAGTCATTCTTGATACAATTTTTAAATACTGGATCTTTCGTTATTTAAATCGTGTATCCCCTTCACTTGTAGTGATTTATCATGCAATAAATGACTGAAAAATGATTCACTGATCTAATTAGAATCTTTCTTACCTTATACATCATAACCAAACCAAAGTATTCAAAGTCATATTTACTTTACTCTTTTTACCCATGAGGGGGATTCCTTCTATATTTCAACAAAATTTTTTCATTTTTCAGTAAATGTAAATAGCAGAATTGTGGATAGGGAAGTATATTAGCGACCTACCTAAGTTTATTGTAGAAATTTTCGGGATAAATAATTGGACCATGCAAACTAGAAAGACCTTTTCTTGGATAAGGGAAGAGATTACTCGCTCCATATCTGTCTCACTCATGATATATATAATAACTTCGGCATCCATTTCAAATGCATATCCGATTTTTGCCCAGCAGAATTATGAAAATCCACGAGAGGCAACTGGGCGTATTGTATGTGCCAATTGCCATTTAGCTAATAAGCCCGTGGATATTGAAGTTCCACAAGCGGTACTTCCTGATACTGTATTTGAAGCAGTTGTTAAAATTCCTTATGATATGCAACTGAAACAAGTTCTGGCTAATGGTAAAAAAGGAGCTTTGAATGTGGGAGCTGTTCTTATTTTACCCGAGGGGTTTGAATTAGCCCCCCCCGATCGTATTTCACCCGAGATGAAAGAAAAGATAGGCAATCTGTCTTTTCAGAATTATCGCCCCAATAAAAACAATATTCTTGTGATAGGTCCTGTTCCTGGTAAAAAATATAGTGAAATAACCTTTCCTATTCTTTCCCCAGACCCTGCTACTAATAAAGATGTTCACTTCTTAAAATATCCTATATATGTAGGTGGGAACAGGGGAAGGGGTCAGATTTATCCTGACGGTAGCAAAAGTAACAATACAGTTTATAATGCTACGGCAACAGGTATAATAAGCAAAATTTTACGAAAAGAAAAAGGGGGGTATGAAATAACCATAGTGGATGCATCGGATGGACGCCAAGTGATTGATATTATCCCTCCAGGACTCGAACTTCTTGTTTCAGAGGGCGAATCTATTAAACTCGATCAACCATTAACGAGTAATCCTAATGTGGGTGGATTTGGTCAGGGGGATGCGGAAATAGTACTTCAAGATCCATTTCGTGTCCAAGGACTTTTGTTCTTCTTAGGATCTGTTGTTTTGGCACAAATCTTTTTGGTTCTTAAAAAGAAACAGTTTGAGAAGGTTCAATTGTCCGAAATGAATTTTTAGATCTGTGTATTTAACTTTATCAAATTCGTAAAAAAGAACCAAATTCTTGTTCCTAATTTGGTCTAATCAAAAAAATTATGAAAAACCTTTTGCCTCTCTTTCGATTTTATATTCCTTTTCTACCAGATGTCAGGAATTACTTGTATCATAGTCCTAATTCTAGTATGTATATTGAGAAGAATTCACTTTACCGCCTCTTTTTTATTTTTCAATCCAAATTTGAAAAATTGGAAGGGGTGTGGTGTGACTCTGTGATTATTGACCAATTTGAAATCTTATAGAATGTATCAATAATCAAGAGTTTTGTTTTCTATTCTAATAGAAAACAAAACTAGATACTAAAATAAGATAAGGAAACCAAATGCAGAAAATAAAGGAAGGATAAATCTGCGAAACATATAATTATAGGAAGTTATAGGGCGTATTATTTGTGTTCCTAGTCTTCGACTCAAGAAAAGGATATGTCAAATTTCTTTTCTTTTCTTGTGTCGATCTTGTCCTTTTGGATTCCATTCGTTAAAAATTCCTATTCTTAGTTTACATATATATTACTGTTTATATATATATATAACTTTTTACTTTTTTACTATAACTCTTAATATTAGTTACTTTTTTAGTTTTTTTTCCAGATTTATATATAATTAAATATGTAGTGGACAAACAAAAAAAAACTAAGAGAAAGCATTTTTTGAGAAAATAGAATTTCTTCAATGAACTATAAAATAAAAATAAACAAATTCAAATTTTTTTATTTTTTCAATTTTGATGAAATACTAAATAAATACGAGATAATAAAATCAGAATAAACTTCTATTAGTATTAGTATTAGTATAGAGAAAATTTGAATGATATGTCTAATGACAAAAAATATTGTGTCATCCAGGAAAGCAGGAAAAGGAAATTTAGTGATTCTTTTTTTCTTCTATCTTTGAAAGTTCTAATATATACTATATGTTCGGAATCTACTAATTAAGTGAATTTTTCAAAAACATCATAAAACAAGAACTGGAGCTTTTTTGAAAGAAAAAAAAGATTGATTTTTTTTGATCATTTATATGAGCAAATTGTTCTGATTATTAGAATAGAAGTTCAACGGGACCCCCTCGAATCAGACAAAGAAAGAAGAGTTGGGCCCCGTTGAGTTCTTATGCTTTCACGTCTACAACTCAGTTCATCCAATTTCTACAGGGACGAACCTAATCCTGAATATGAACCATAAAAGAAAATACCTATTAAACCGATCACAGGAATACCAGTTACAGTACCTATTATCCAAAGAGGAATCCTTCCAGTAGTATCAGCCATTTATCCCGATTCCCTCCACATTTCATCAAGTGGTCATGCTAGAAACATAAACAGTCAGAGATAATTATGATATATGATCCATCCGAATGGGATAAGAAAATTACTACTATTTCTTTTTTATTTTATTATTCTACGTTCTTTTCTTAATTGAAGAAATAATTTGAAAATAAAACAGCAAGTACAAAAATGAGTAATAATCCCCAATAGAGACTGGTACGATTTAATTCAACATTTTGTTCGTTCGGATTTGATTGTGTCATAGCTCTATAATTAAATTAGGTTTATCGTTGGATGAACTGCATTGCTGATATTGACCCCAAAAAAGAAACGGTAGGTACAGCTAGTCCATGAACAGCCAACCAGCGCACTGTAAAAATTGGATAAGTCCTATCTATAGTCATTGGGTCCTCCTAAAAAGATCTACTAAATTCATCGAGTTGTTCTAAAGGATCAAAACGGCCTGTTATTAATGGAATGCCTTGCCGGCTCTCTGTAAAATACTCGTTTGGACGAGGGCTTCCAAACACATCGTAAGCTAAACCGGTGCTGACAAATAACCAACCCGCAATGAATAGGGAAGGTATAGTAATGCTATGAATGACCCAGTATCGAATACTGGTAATAATATCAGCAAAAGAACGTTCTCCTGTACTTCCAGACATACTGAACTCCACATATTCTCGTAGGGGATCGATTCTGTAAAAGAGGAATCAGTAAATACAAATTTACTGAGATTTCATCTTCGTGAGATCGTCAATAAAATACCAAGGGTATTTTTAGAGTCTACCGAATCAGTATAGCTATCCTTCTTCTGACACAGCAAGGCAATTTGAATTAGTATCAAAATGAGGTGCTAGAGAATTTCTTTCTTCTTTTTTTCTTGCTTGTCCATGTATAACCATGTTCCAATTCTTCAAATTCCTGTACCTGTAATCTATAGGGGCTTTGATCCTTTATTGGTTTTCAACTAGAAACTGAAAATTAGATAAAATGCAAATCCAAGAAGTAGGTTTCTAATTCTAATAATTCATGAAGGAAATTCTCATATTTTCCCAATTCAATTGAATACGAAATCTATAAATTGAATACGAAATCTATAAATTTCATTTTCTTTGCATAATTGTAGAAGAGATTTTTTTTGTAATGATAATGTGATCCCCTCCTTTTGCTTTTTTTGTTTCATTTTAAAGAATTAATTAGTAGTCCAGTAACAAGAAAAAGAAGAATAGTTTTGGATCAACTAAAAAGAAGAACAAAAAAAAAAAAGAATATTAAATAATAATAAATATTTATCATGCGTGCATTGTTTTGTTGTATTTGATTCAAAGGTTTTTTTCTTTCTTTAACTAACTACAAAGATGGGTTTTTCACTCTATTTTCTATATAATCTGGAAAGACAAAAAACCTAAAACCTAGAAAGGAAAATTTAGTTATCTTTTCAAATCTAGTTAAAATAAATAAAGATTTTTTTGAATGATCTCGTTCTCATTGTACGATACCCTTTTTCTTCTCATTCGATAGATTAAATGAATAAAACTACTCAACTATTGAATCTAATGAGTTCAAATTAAATTAAATAAAGTAAAAAAAAAAGTGACCTTAGAACCTAGAATACGCCTTTTTTTTTTCAAAAATCAAAAAAAGATTTGAACCAATAAAAAAAAGAATTAAAGAACTCATTTTTCAATTTTTTACATATTCATTCAAAAAAAAGTTACATGTTTTGAATGAAGTTACATAATAAAGTTCTTATTTGTTTAGGATTCATTTCCTAAAGAGTTTTTCGATGAATCAGTTGCGTTAATTCTTAATTCTGAGATGGCGCAGATGCCAAAGACAATGAATTGATTTCATTTTCTAGTTCTCTTACTCGATTTTTGTTCATACCACCTATACTATAATGATAGATAATTCACAAATTTTCAATTGAATTTTTTTATTTTTGGAACTAGTATTTTTGTCTATCTCTATCTCTTTAAAAAATGAAAAAATTGAAACTTAGGGAAGTACTTTAAAAACATATGTATAAAAAAATATATTTTATTTAGTCCCTTCATGCTTACTATAACTAGTTATTTTGGTTTTTTACTAGCAGCTTTAACTATAACCTCAGCTCTATTTATTGGTCTAAGCAAAATACGGCTTATTTGAAATTAATTGAATGAAGATTTTTTTTATACAAAAATCTTTCTGTCGTATTTCTTATGTTCGATAGTTCTTTACCGTATTAATTACCCATTTTTGGTCATTGAGATTTCTCGGCAATACAGATTAAGGTTTAGGGATAGATAGTACCTCTCTTTTCCCCCTTTCAAAAATGAAAACAAAAGAAAATAGAAATGATTGAAGTTTTTTTATTTGGAATTGTCTTAGGTCTAATTCCTATTACTTTGGCTGGATTATTCGTAACTGCGTATTTACAATACAAACGTGGTGATCAGTTGGACTTTTGATTAATTACAATCTCTTTTTTTGATTGACCTCCTTCTTGCTTTCATATGCGGGAGGTCAAATTCAAATTAAGATTGCTGCTCAATATTTGAGAACAGTGGAATTTTGACACAATCTAATAAACACTAATAAACAAGAGTGGAATCACGCTCTGTAGGATTTGAACCTACGACATTGGGTTTTGGAGACCCACGTTCTACCGAACTGAACTAAGAGCGCTTTTCTTTTTTAGTTTTCTAAAAAAAAAAAAGAAAAGGTTAGAAAGAGGACATTCTTTAACCCCAATCTAGTTTGTACGTATATACTATATCATAGTATATCAGAAATTTCATAATTATACGTATGTCCAATTTTCTAAAAAAAAAAAGATAAATCTCAAATAGATCCCTCGTTACTGCTCAGAGGAGCAGTAATAGGTAGGGATGACAGGATTTGAACCCGTGACATTTTGTACCCAAAACAAACGCGCTACCAAGCTGCGCTACATCCCTTTCAATTGATTTACAGTGTCATTGTAGAGAATTCCTGTCTTGTTTTCCACATCCTTTTTTTTTTATTGATATACAAACTTCATTTCTTCTTTTTTTTTGTCTCATATCAGATATCTCATATCAGATAATAAGCATATAATAAAAAAAACTTTTTTTCACGAGAATTCTCTCAATTTCAATTTCACATAAATAGGCCTTTCCGTTTGAAAATTTGATCTATATGATCGTTGTAGTATACAACATTTCAATTCTAATTTAGAAAATCAAGGGGTTGGGAGTTACGTATACAAATACAAGTACTCCTTAACTACATGTACATCTGTAGTTATATATTACTATAATGTAATACAATAAAGAAAGAAAGAAGAAAGAAGGAGGATTTAAAATGCGAGATCTAAAAACATATCTTTCCGTAGCACCGGTATTAAGTACTCTATGGTTCGGTTCTTTAGCAGGTTTATTAATAGAGATTAATCGTTTATTTCCCGATGCATTAACATTTCCCTTTTTTTCATTCTAGTTATTAACATGAGAAAGGGCGTGAAAAAAATTAATTAGAGATACAATCACCGATCCGTGACTAATTCCCCCTCCCCTTTTTTCTTATTTTTTTTTTTTTCTACTTAATTCGAAAAAAAAAAGGGGGGGGAGAGAAAGAAAAAAAAAATTCAAGGTCATCAAAATGAGGGCTCAGGATCAAATGAAATAAATTAGTAATAGAGCGAAAACAAAAAGGTGGCTAGGGGAAGAGTATCCTATAAAATACTTAAAAAAATACTGTACAAGGATTTGAAATATAGTTTTCAAAAAATCATTGTATTGCTTATTATTTTATTTTTATTTAATTACTAATTAATATTCATTGCAACGAAATATTTCAAATTTTTTTTTGAGTTAACAGCTTCTATTTTTTTGGTTCTTGTTCTTTCTAGATCCTAAAATAGAAGATTGGGGTGAATCATAAATCCAAAGGAGGTTTCATGGCCAAGGGTAAAGATGTTCGAGTAACAATTATTTTGGAATGTACCAGTTGTGTTCGAAATGATATTAAGAAAGAATCCGCGGGAATTTCCAGATATATTACTCAAAAGAATCGGCACAATACCCCTAGTCGATTGGAATTGAGAAAATTCTGTCCCTATTGTTACAAACATACAATTCACGGGGAAATCAAGAAATAGATCAAATTGAGTGCTTGTATGTCAACTTTTAAGAACAAGAATAATGACAGTATCTATATATTATTACATATATATAAATATAAACAAATAAATCAATAGAAACAAATCTAATCCTATATTCTTAATTCTATATAGAAATAGAAATCGTTTTTGTTTTGATCCGATCGAAATAATATTTTAGAGATAAGGAATAAACAAATTATGAATAAATCTAAGCGACTTTTTCCTAAATCCAAGCGATCTTTTCGTAGGCGTTTGCCCCCGATTGGATCGGGGGATCGAATTGATTATAGAAACATGACGTTAATTAGTCGATTTATTAGTGAACAAGGAAAAATATTATCTAGACGGGTGAATAGAGTGACTTTAAAACAACAACGATTAATTACTATTGCTATAAAACAAGCTCGTATTTTATCTTTGTTACCTTTTCTTAATAATCAGAAACAATTTGAAAGAAGTGAGTCGACCCCTAGAACTACTAGCCTTAGAACCAGAAAGAAATAGACTTATTTTTCAATTGAATCAAAATACCAATCCGAAGGAATTAAAAAAGAGATTAATATTTTATTCGAAAAATCCAATCAAGAATCCTAATTTGATTGTTGTGTCTGTCATAAGAAAAAAAAGAAAAGAATCGTCGAAAAAGAATAAACCCGTTTTTAGCGAGTATATCCCCTCGTTTTGGTTTCACGTCTTTTATCATACTAATTTCTACTCTACCTTCCCCGAGCTCATTCTCCTTAGAAAACTCTATTTTTAATATTTTATTGGATTTCTTCTAATCCCCTTATTTTATGACTTCATTCAAAATCGTATAAAGACAACTCCTATTTAATAGAGCTATTTGTGCAAGTATTTTCCGATTAAGAAGTAACTGCTTCTTGTACAGATTGTGTATGAATCGGTTATAACTATTCAATACCCCGTTTTCACGAATTACTGCATTTATTCGAGTGATCCACAAACGACGAAAATCTCTTTTTCTCCTACCTCTACCCCGATGAGCCGAAACTAAAGCTCTTATTCTTTGTTGAGTTATAGTTCGTGTAAGTCGTGAATGAGCCCCTCGAAAGCTTGATGCAAATAAACGAATTTTTGTTCTACGTCTCCGAGCTATATATCCGCGTTTAATTCTAGTCATTGAATAAATCAAAATTTGATGAATAACTAATTCTTTTTTTCAGTTATTCTTTTCCCCTTTACTAGTCTATTAATAACCAAACAAATTATTCCAATGTATAAAATAAAAATTCCAATGGCTTTTGCTACTCTAACCTTCCCCACCACGATTTTTTGCTAGGTATTTTCCTTTGCTTTGAAAGCAGCAATTCCATTGCATTGATACTTGATATCAAAAAAAAAAAAATAGAATAACTACAAAAAGTAGTAAATAGAAATGAATACATAAATAGTGGGTTCCATCGTTTCTATGGTTACTTCTTAAACGGTGAGGTCCTCTCTATACACCGGAGCTCCTTCTTTTAATTAATCAATACTATTGGTAACTTGTACAGTTCACACTCTTTGGCTCTACTCCATTAATATTCTAGTAATAGGTCTTTCACAATGAGATCCACTTTATACAGTAACGGTATTTCATTTTGAAAATTTGTTGGGTAGTTGACCCTGTTAGTCCGTTCTTTTCTTTCAAGAGTGGAATCTTTTCTTTTAATAAAAAATTTCATTTCCCCCGCTTAATAGATAAGCATTTATTATCATTGGGGTTTTCTCAAAAATTTAGTTGATTGGATTTGCATCAATGTAAACCATAAGTTTCATAGACAATAGAAAATATGAACGATCCATCTTTTTCACTTTTTAAATAGTGAACGGAGTTCCTCCATTCTATTTTTTTTTATTCCCAGGTACTGATCATTGATACTTCAAAAAGAATTTCCTCTTTTTAGCTCAATCTATGATCTGAACGAGTCGCACATACACCCTAGTACATGTTCCTCGTCGCTGAGGGCATCCCCGAAGCGCGGGGGATTTGGTGACATTTCGGATTGGCTGTCTTGTATTTCTAATAAGTTGTTTAATGGTTGGCATAGTGAATCATATAAATATAAATAATGGGCTGGTTTAGATTGATTCTAACCGGGTAATTCAGAATTACTTCTCTTTCATATTCTCTTCAATATTCAAAAAAATATTGAAGAGAATATGAAACTAAACTTTTAATCTAAAAAGATATAAAATTTGAAATTGTAGATTTGCATGAAATCGCTCCTATTTTTGTTTTTGAACCGCTACATGATCAACAATTCCATGAGTTTGGGCTTCTGTTGCTGACATAAAAGCATCCCTTTCCATGTCTTCGGATACAACCCATATAGGTTTGCCCGTTCTTTGTGCATAAACCCCTGTGATGGTTTCGCGAAGTTTTAGTAGTTCTTCCGCTTCCACGACAAATTCTCCCGTTTGTGTCAGATAAAGCGAACTTGCGGGTTGATGGATCATTACCCTGATGATATAATATAAAAGGTTCTTCTATTTCGCATGATGAGGTGAGATAACGAAAAAACAGAGAAAATTGAATAACCGTACAGGCTTTTTTTGTGCATTGCATACGGCTCCACAATGGAATTTACGTTTTTTACCTTTCCTTTCATCGAAAGAAGGTTCTATTATACGCAAATCAATAAATGATCCAATTACCACCCTTCTTTTTTCGGAGGAGTTAAAAAAAAAAATACTATGATGGTTCCGTTGCTTTATATATATTTTTTTTTAATTCGTCTGTGATTCAGCAATCCCAAAGTGTCTTTTTTTTTTTTTAATATTTATTTTGTAAATCGACTTTCGGTGTGAAAACAAAGTTTGTGACGCTGAAATGTGCCCACAACAGAATTGGTAAGATACCATTTGAAATACCCCTTTCTTATCTCATACTACTCTTTCGATACATAATCTAATATTAAAAAAAAAATATATAAAAAATTGAATATCAAATTCGAAGTGCCATGCTATTATTACTTAACTAATTCATATTTCCTATGGCGAAGGCATAGTCTTTTTTTCTCGAAAATAAAAAAACTCATTGGCGCCAAGCGTGAGGGAATGCTATACGTTTGGTAATTGCTCCTCCGACTAGGATAAAAGATGCTATTGAAGCGGCCAATCCCATGCATATTGTCTGTACATCGGGTGGCAAAGATTGCATAGTATCATAAATAGCCATTCCGGATATTACCCATCCACCAGGAGAATTTATAAACATATACATATCTTTATTATCCTTGTCCAAACTGAGATATATCATAAGACTAATAAGTTGATTTGAGAGTTCGCCATCAACCGTTCCGCCTAAAAAAAATAATCTTTCTCGATAAATTAGGTTGATTAGGATAGAATTGTATCCCTTAGGAGCCGTACAAGCACCTTTTGATGCATACGGTTCAACAAAAATTGTGAAAAAATCAATGTATAGATTCCAACCCCTTATTTCTTTTTTCATAGAAGACTCTTTTTTCTAACTTCTAATGGAAGGGCTTTTTTCCCCCATTTTTTTTTAAGAAAAAAGGAGTTTTCGTCCTTTTTATTAGATATTAGAATCCTATAATAAAACAATTCATTAAGCTTATCGGACTAACTTATCATTGATATTTTTTTTCATCGAGATCCAATCAAAATGGCGATGGCTTTTTCTTGTTCCTGAATGGGCTTCTTCCATATTTTTAGGTTTATGCTCTACTCCGAGTATAAGGAAAGATCCGCCCGATTTTGATTTGCACATATAGGACAAATGAACCAAATACCACGTCTTTTTTTTACTACCCCTTCTTTTTTTTTTCAATTCATTTCTTTCCCATGTCTTCTGTCAAATAGTCAACAATTTTTTAATCATATTATTTGATTTGATCAACAGTTTGAGATTACCCTGTTTCAATTTTTTTTTAATAGAATTATTTATCATAATTTCTCATATCATATAAGTAGTATATATAAATATATTATATATTAAATATTAATTTCCCATTGGGTTTTTGCTAAACGGAGCCTGGATACTTCATTTTATTGGTCCAATTACCTAAACCATAAAAGATTTTTGACAATATATAATATCAATCTAAAAACTCCCCCCTCAAAAATGCATTAAATTCTACTTTATTTTTTTTATTGCACTTCGCATTACAAATTTTTGCTAATTCAATCAATCTTTTTGGACGAAACAGAGGATATCTCGATCGAGCGAGAAAATGGGGAAATCCCATATAGCCCAATATATCTGACAAGTCACACTATATGTCAACCCAAGCTAGTTCCCCGTCAGGACTTTGATAAAATACTCTTGGAACGCCAATAGGCATGAAATAAAAGAAAAGAGATTGAAGTTCTTGATTTCACTTTGATATGGAAACGTAAAAATGGGGTTTAGTTTTTTAATAATATTGTCCTTTTTTCCTACTTTATTAATCATATTTATTTCCTACTTTATTAATCATATTTATTTCCTACTTTATTAATCATATTTATTTCCTACTTTATTAATCATATTTAATACATAAGTTGAATAAGCCCATTTTATATACAAAATAAAATATAAAATAAAGGTAAAGAATAAAGGTAAAGTAAGAAAGAATGAATCAAAATAAAGGAAATTTTTTACGAATGGGCTTTTGAATGATGAAAACCAATAGCTATTTTGGTTCATATAAAACAGGGTTCAGCCCCATTGCGTATTGGTACTTATCAGATATAGAATAGATCCGCTTCCCTTTTTTCCTATGAATCGAATTGTTCGATTATTACTAAAAAAAAAAAAGAACAAATATTAATCCTTTCTCCGAAAAAATTACCTAAAAAAAAGGGGGCTCCATAGCATAGTTTTTTCCAATGCAATAAAGTTACATAGTGTCTATTTTTCGTTGATAAAGGGGTATTTCCATGGGTTTGCCTTGGTATCGTGTTCATACCGTTGTATTGAATGATCCCGGTCGTTTGATTTCTGTTCATATAATGCATACTGCTCTGGTTGCTGGTTGGGCTGGTTCGATGGCTCTATATGAATTAGCTGTTTTTGATCCCTCGGATCCTGTTCTTGATCCAATGTGGAGACAAGGTATGTTCGTTATACCTTTCATGACTCGTTTAGGAATAACCAATTCATGGGGCGGTTGGAGTATTACAGGAGGGACTATAACGAATCCGGGTCTTTGGAGTTACGAAGGTGTAGCCGGAGCACATATCGTGTTTTCTGGCTTGTGCTTCTTGGCAGCTATTTGGCATTGGGTATATTGGGATCTAGCAATTTTTACTGATGAACGTACAGGAAAACCTTCTTTGGATTTGCCCAAGATTTTTGGAATTCATTTATTTCTTTCAGGAGTGGCTTGTTTTGGTTTTGGTGCATTTCATGTAACAGGATTATATGGTCCTGGAATATGGGTATCCGACCCTTATGGACTAACCGGAAAGGTACAACCCGTCAATCCAGCGTGGGGCGTGGAGGGTTTTGATCCTTTTGTCCGGGGAGGAGTAGCCTCTCATCATATTGCAGCAGGGACTTTGGGTATATTAGCGGGCTTATTTCATCTTAGCGTTCGCCCACCTCAACGTCTATACAAAGGATTACGTATGGGCAATATTGAAACCGTCCTTTCCAGTAGTATTGCTGCTGTCTTTTTTGCAGCTTTTGTTGTTGCTGGAACTATGTGGTATGGTTCTGCAACTACTCCCATCGAATTATTTGGTCCTACTCGTTATCAATGGGATCAGGGATACTTCCAGCAAGAAATATATCGAAGAGTTAGTACTGGACTAGCCGAAAATCAAAGTTTATCCGAAGCTTGGTCTAAAATTCCTGAAAAATTAGCTTTTTATGATTATATTGGTAATAATCCAGCAAAAGGGGGATTATTTCGAGCGGGTTCAATGGACAATGGGGATGGAATAGCTGTTGGATGGTTAGGACACCCCATCTTTAGAGATAAAGAAGGGCGTGAACTTTTTGTACGCCGTATGCCTACTTTTTTTGAAACATTTCCGGTTGTTTTGGTAGACGGAGACGGAATTGTTAGAGCCGACGTCCCGTTTAGAAGGGCAGAATCAAAATATAGTGTCGAACAAGTAGGTGTAACTGTTGAGTTTTATGGTGGTGAACTTAATGGAGTGAGTTATAGTGATCCCGCGACTGTGAAAAAATATGCTAGACGGGCTCAATTGGGTGAAATTTTTGAATTAGATCGTGCTACTTTGAAATCCGATGGTGTTTTTCGTAGCAGTCCAAGGGGTTGGTTTACTTTTGGGCATGCTTCGTTTGCTCTGCTTTTCTTCTTTGGACACATTTGGCATGGTGCTAGAACCCTGTTCAGAGATGTTTTTGCTGGTATTGATCCCGATTTGGATGCTCAAGTGGAATTTGGGGCATTCCAAAAACTTGGAGATCCAACTACAAAAAGACAAGTAGTCTGATGCAACATTGCTTTTTTTTCTTCTAGTTTCTGTTTGCAATTTTAATAGGTAGGGTACTGGAGAAATCTTTATTTAACTTGATGCCGTTTCTTTGACACTTTTTTTTCTTTATCCGAGGGGGGGAGATGATCCCAAGTAAACAAAACAGGTATGAAAGCTATAATTGTAAACCACGATCAAATTTATGTTATGGAAGCATTGGTTTATACATTTCTCTTAGTATCGACTTTAGGGATAATTTTTTTCGCTATCTTTTTTCGGGAACCTCCTAAAGTTCCAACTAAAAAATGAAATAATTTTTCATTATCTTCATTGAAGTAATCAGCCTCCCAATATTAATATTGGGAGGCTGATTACTTCAACTAGTCCCCGTGTTCCTCGAATGGATCTCTTAGTTGTTGAGAGGGTTGCCCAAAGGCAGTATATAGAGCATACCCAGTAAAACTTACAAGTAACCCAGATATAGAGATGGCAACTAGGGTTGCTGTTTCCATTATTATAGAATTTCAAGACCACAATAGATCTATGCTAAGATCGTTTATTTACAACGGAATGGTATACAAAGTCAACAGATCGTAATGAATACAAAATAAGATTTATGGCTACAAAAACTGTTGAGGATAGTTCTAGATCTAGTCGTCCAAAAAGAACTTCTGTAGGGGGTTTATTGAAACCATTGAATACCGAATATGGTAAAGTAGCTCCTGGATGGGGAACGACCCCTTTGATGGGTCTTGCAATGGCTCTATTTGCGGTATTCCTATCTATTATTTTGGAGATTTATAATTCTTCTGTTCTGCTGGATGGAATTTCAGTGAATTAGACTGACAAGAATTTTGAAGTCCTAGCTTTTCGTTCGATACAAAAAAGTGAAGTATGTAGGTCTCAAAATTTTAGTCTATTTTGCTTTGGTAGTTCGACCGTGAAATTTATTTCTTTTTGCATTCTATATTTCCGGAATATGAGTGTGTGACTTGTTAGAATTGACCCCTATGGATAGTACAGAGAATGGGTCTGTCATCTTTATCAAGATGGTTTTACTTCGTCGGATATTCAGTCTAGTATCTGGAACACGAAATAGATCAAATAGATCACAAAGTATTCGAACTATGATTCATACTTAATACTCAGACCTCGTAGCCGGAGTCCTTTCCGTTATATCTTATAAACTTTAATAAATCAAAAGATTTTTCTGCTTTGAAACTCTTATTTTGATCAAAGGACAAACGCTTCTTTGTATTTTTTGTTTTTAGTCATTATAGCTATTTTTTTTCATTGAATAAGTGATGATCCAATGGTTCTCACTCAGTGAACTTTGGACTTTGAAGGTTTCATTGAATCATCGTGGTTCTTGTATGAATCTGAGGTTTCAATTGATTAGTTAAGTAGGGTTTTAACAAGAGAATTCCTATCAATAATAAAGAAAAGAAGAGGAAATCCACATTTCCATTCCATACAAATACAAAATAAAAAAGACACTAAAGATAGGTAATCTAGAAGATTCAAGAGGCCTGTAATGATCAACACAACATAAAGACGAATGAGCTGACTTGATTTTTTAGCATTTAACCACAAAGAAGAGCTTTCGAATTTTTACTCTTTCGTATCTTTAAATAATATTGAATGAGAGAGAAGTTTCAAACTTTCTATTCCATATCCCTTTCAATCAGTATTTTGGTCTTTTTTTTGTTTGAGCTGTACGAGATGAAATTCTCATATACAGTTCTTAGAGGGGGGGTCTCCTTGGTTTACCTATCTCAATAAAGTTTATGATTGGTTTGAAGAACGTCTTGAGATTCAGGCGATTGCGGATGATATAACTAGTAAATATGTTCCTCCGCATGTCAACATATTTTATTGTCTAGGAGGAATTACGCTTACTTGTTTTTTAGTACAAGTAGCTACGGGATTTGCTATGACTTTTTATTACCGTCCAACCGTTATTGAGGCTTTTGCTTCTGTTCAATACATAATGACTGAAGCTAACTTTGGTTGGTTAATCCGATCTGTTCATCGATGGTCGGCAAGTATGATGGTCTTAATGATGATCCTGCACGTATTTCGTGTATACCTCACCGGTGGTTTTAAAAAACCTCGCGAATTAACTTGGGTTACTGGTGTAGTTCTGGCTGTATTGACCGCATCTTTTGGTGTAACAGGTTATTCTTTACCTTGGGATCAAATTGGTTATTGGGCAGTCAAAATTGTAACAGGTGTACCGGAAGCTATTCCGGTAATAGGATCGCCTCTTGTAGAATTATTACGCGGAAGTGCTAGTGTTGGACAATCCACTTTGACTCGCTTTTATAGTTTACACACTTTTGTATTACCTCTTCTTACGGCCGTATTTATGTTAATGCATTTCCTAATGATACGTAAGCAAGGTATTTCTGGTCCTTTATAAATAATCTAGATTCTAGATATTTGTAATTAATCATTTATTTTCTTACTTGGTGAAGGAACAATAGTATTTCATTGCTAGAAATATGGATTATTAAAAAAATAAGACATGTATTTGGATATTTCCCTTCAACTCTACAATATTGTATTATTTATTTGATATGAATAGTTGAAGGGAATTCTATGAAGAGAAAATGGATTATGGGAGTGTGTGACTTGAACTATTGATTGGGCCGTGCAGAAATATGACTTTATCTGCTACATTGAAATTCACAACCAAATGTGTCTTTGTTCCAACCACCGTGTAAGCCCCATACAGGGGATAGGCTGGTTTACATGAAGAGAATCTTTTCTATGATCAGACCCGACGATGTTGTGCATGAATGAGCTCCGTAAAATCCAGTAAACAGGGGATGTAACATAATCAGGATTTTGTTTTTAGCTTTTTTTTACTTAAAAAAAATGAAAAAAAAATGAATTAAAATAGTATGTAAATGCATTCATTTCCTCTGCATCGACTCGATTTATGATACTATCGGAGTGAAATACAGGATCTAACGAAGAGTAGAGGCTAGACTATATTAGTAACAAGTAAATCCTTTGTGTTTGAAAAATCTCGATATAATTTTTGAGATTAAGGACGAATTGCAAGGTATGAGACGATCCAGAAAGCACTTAATCATGATCAACTTTGTAAGCTTACGTGGGTATTGAGCATTTACCTGTACGAATGGAATTCCTGGAAATGTTTCGTTGCAATAACTTTGTAAAAAAAAAAAAAAAGGAATCGTATAATTCTTTTATTATATATTAAATATCTGTAGATAACATATAGATTTTTTTGTATGTATTAATTTAGTTTGGTTAATTTTTGCTCGAGCCGGATGATAAAAAATTATCATGTCCGGCTCCCTCGGGGGATGGATCCTTAAGAATTCACCTATCCCAATAACAAAAAAACCAGATTTGAATGATCCTGTATTACGAGCTAAATTAGCGAAAGGTATGGGTCATAATTATTACGGGGAACCCGCATGGCCCAACGATCTTTTATATATTTTTCCAGTAGTCATTCTTGGTACGATTGCCTGTAACGTAGGCTTAGCGGTTTTAGAACCATAAATGATTGGTGAACCCGCGGATCCTTTTGCAACTCCTTTGGAAATATTACCTGAATGGTATTT
>CM071864.1:166919-171919 GCA_036759665.1 Gynandropsis gynandra
CTTATGTTGATTATTCTCTAAATAGAACATTTCCTTTTCTACATGTAGAAAAGGAATAAATAATTAATCAAATTTCGGGAGGCTTCATGAAGTGCTTCTTTTGGAGTTAAACTTCCATTTGTCCATATTTCAAGAAAAACAATCTCTTGTTTTTCATTCCCAGTCCCATAAGAATGAATACTATGATTCGCGTTTTGAACAGGCATGAATACAACATCTATAGGATAACTTCCGTCTTCAAAGTTATTTGGCATTTTTAGACTATATCCTCGATTCCTCTCGATTTGTAATCCAATACACAAATCAATTGGTTCCATTAAGGTAGCTATATGCTGTGTATTATCAACGATTTCCACCGAGGACGGTAAAATGATGTCTTGAGCAGTTATATATCCGGGACCTTGGACACAAATAAGCGCGTTGCGCGTTCCATACAAATTACTTCTTAATACAATCTCTCTCAAATTCATTAAAATTTCATGTACTGATTCTTGAATACCTATTATGTTAGAATATTCATGTGGTATGTTCTCAGATTTTGCACGTGTAATACATGTTCCTTCTATTTCGCCAAGTAAAGCTCTTCGCATCGCAATACCTATTGTGTCGGCTTGACCTTTCATAAGTGGACACAGAATAAAGCGTCCATAATAAAGACGATTACTGTCTCTTCTTGATTCAACACACTTCCGCTGTAGTGTCCGAGTAGATACTTTTACTTTCTCTCGAACCATAGTAATTTTATTTCATCAGATCATTGAATCGTTTATTTCTCTTGAAACCCTTTCAGCCTTTAATTTAATAAATTTATTTCTGTTTCTATACACGTCTTTTTTTAGGGGGTCTACAACCATTATGTGGCATAGGGGTTACATCTCGTACGAAACTTAAACGTATCCCGCTTCTACGAATAGCTCGTAATGCCGCATCTCTTCCGAGCCCAGGGCCTTTTATCCTTACTTCAGCTAGTTGCATACCTTGATCCACTACAGCTCGAATAGCATTTACTGCTGCGTTTTGAGCAGCAAAAGGTGTTCCTCTTTTTGTACCCCTGAATCCACAAGTACTCGCAGAGGACCAAGAAATCACCCGACCTCGTACATCTGTAACGGTCACAATGGTATTGTTGAAACTTGCTTGAACATGAATAACTCCCTTTGGTATTTTACGTGCATTTTTGCGTGAATCACTACGCGTATTCTTACCTGAACCAATTCTTAATATAGGTTTTGCCATATTTTTCATTTCACAAGGATAAGTGAGAAATATATGGATATATCCATTTTATGTCAAAACAAACCTTTTTTTTCGTCAGCTCTTTCTCTTTTAAGGAAGTCCCTTTTCCTTTAGTAAGATTATCCCTATCTTTGTTTATGTCTCGGGTTAGAACAAATTACAATAATTCGTCCCTTCATACGGATTAGTCGACACTTTTCACAAATTTTACGAATGGAAGCCCTTATTTTCATAGTTCTTATTCCTTAATTCTGTGAATCTACTTATTTTTTTTGTTGGAAGAAAAAAAGTTTCTTGATATTTTTGAATCTTGAATTGTATCTTCATGAAAGGAATGTTGAAATTGAAAAACCCACTTAATAATTTGAATCCTTGTTATGGAGTCTATAAATTTTATGACCCCTGGTTAACTCATACATAAGAACTTACTAAATTTTTTTCTCCCAGTGGCATACCTATACAAAAATATCCCGGATCCTTTCAGAAGCATGACCTAGAATTACACAAATTTTCAGTATCTAAACAAAGCCGGATCATGCCGTTCGGAAGTTATTTAGAAAGAAAATTTTTATGAATTCATTTTTTTTCTTTCATTCCAGGTAAAGCCTCTTCACTTATTTAGCTTATTTAGGAGGGGTGGTATAACTCCCTTTTTTTCACAAATGGTAAGTTCCGGATATACAATTTTGATATTAGAAGGATTACCATATATAACACAAAATTTCTCCGCCGATTCCTTTTAGTCGAGCTTCTCGGTCTGTCATTATACCTCTAGAAGTTGAAAGGATTACAATTCCTATTCCACCTAAAATTCGCGGAATTCGTTGAGAGTTAGAATAGATTCGTAGACCGGGTCGACTGATCCTCTTTAAATTTAAAATAGTTTTATAGGATTCTTTCTTATTTCGTGAATGTCTTAGGGTTAAAATCAAAAAATATTGGTGGTTTTCTCCATGTTTCTTTACGTTTTCGATAAAACCCTCCCGTAAAAGTATTTTAACAAAGTTTTTGGTGATGTTAGTCGATGCTATCCGAACCATTCCTTTTCTATTCATGTCAGCATTTCGTATACAAGTTATTATATCAGCAATAGTGTCTTTCCCCATGACAAGTTCAAATTCCTTTTGTTCTCGAATTTTGATATAATCAACATGCTCTTTTTCTTTTTTTTATTTATATATATAGACGAATTAGATATTAATATATATATGAATTAAATTATATTATTTAATTTGAATTATACTATATTATTTAAATATTATTATTATTTAAATTATTATTATTTAAGGGTATATGCGTGATACACAATCTATTAATTAATTTGATTTAAATACTATTTTTTTTAATCCTATACTAACTATCAATATTCAGGTTTCATTTTATAATACCTCAGGAGCTAATGAAACTATTTTAGTAAAATTTAATCTTAATTCCCGCGGGATCGCCCCAAAAACTCGAGTTCCTTTTGGATTTCCTTCTTGATCAACGACAACTGCAGCATTGTCATCATATCGTATTATCGTCCCATTGTTACGTTTGAGTTCTTTACAAGTACGTACAATTACAGCTCTGATCACCTCTGATCTTTCTAGAGGAGTATTTGGTATTGCTTCCTTGATCACAGCAACAATAACATCACCAATATGAGCATATCGGCGATTACTAGTTCCTATTATTCGAATACACATCAATTCTCGAGCCCCGCTGTTGTCTGCTACATTCAAATAGGTTTGAGGTTGAATCATATCATTTTTTTTATCTCTTCTTTTAATGGAAAGGACGAAGTCAAAAAAATATTGTTTGTCAAAAAAGAAAACTGGCAATCTTTTTAGCCCTAAAATTTCTTTACCTTTTTGATTCTATGTTCCTATTCAGAAATAATGAATTGAGTTTTTATAGGCATTTTTGATGCCGCTATTGAAATAGCCCTTCTAGCTATATTTTCGGGGACCCCACCCATTTCATAAAGTATTTTACCTGGTTTAACCACAGCTACCCAATACTCGGGGGATCCTTTCCCCGAACCCATACGTGTTTCTGCGGGTCTTACTGTAACTGGTTTGTCTGGAAATATACGTACCCAAATTTTTCCACCACGGCGTACATTTCGTGTCATTGCTCGCCGCCCTGCTTCTATTTGTCTAGATGTGATCCAAGCGGGTTCAAGTGCTTGAAGAGCATATCTGCCAAAACAAATACGATTACCACGATAAGAAATTCCTTTTAGTCTTCCTCGATGTTGTTTACGAAATCTGGTTCTTTTTGGGTTATAGTTGATGGTTTTTTTTCTAAATTTGAAATTCCATCTCTACTACAGAACTGGACGTGAGAGTTTCTTCTCATCCAGCTCCTCGCGAATAAAAGGACTAAAAAAGATTGTATTAAGATATAGATATAGTTAATGATTAATAAGGTGAATCATGGGATTTTTTGAGATTTCATCTGATCTATTCAAAAATTGTGTGTATGTCTTTTTTGAAAATGGAATTCAAGATAAATTCTATTTCTATTTTTGAATAAGGTAATATCATAATGTTAAATGTCGTTTTTATTGGAGTTAGAATATTCTAACAAATCCTTATTTTCTTTTGTCTTTTTTGTTTCTTTATCATATTTAATCGACTCCAATTTTTGAATTTGAAAAACAAAAAAATAAACCTTTTGCCGGCGAATATTTACTCTTTCAATATCTATTTCAGTTTGATGGTTGTTCCCGGAGTTCTCCGAATCAAAATCAGAGTAGATAAATAAGTTTCTGGTTTATTCCGCCATCCCACCCAATGACTTATTAAGATTTTTTTTAATAGAATCTTCTATATTCATGGGTTCCATCGTTCCCATTGCTTCTTGATTAATCGTTAGGTCCGAATTCTACAATGGAGCCTTTAATTTAAAAATAAAAAATTTAAAATTTAATTTAATTAATATTTAAATTTAATGAATATTTAAATTAATTGAATTTGTTTTTGAGTCAATCTTCTCAGTTTTTATTGGCTCAAGGCTGCTCTTCATTTTTTGTTTTTGGAACATATTTATCTAATTAATATGAATGAATATGTTCTGTATTGATGTTTTATTACATTGCTTTTCTTACACTGACCTCATAGACCTTCCAAATTGGAATCATATATCATTGATATTCATTTTTTTCTCTCTTTCTCTCATCCTTCCATTTATTCGCATACTTTTTGATTTCCCTTCATAACTTATAATCTAATCAGATTTCTTTATTTATTTTTTTAATTCAGTTGCTACAATGATATGATCAGTCTATCATATCTTGACTGGTTTTTTTGATTCAGATAATGCGAAGCAATGAGTTGCTTAGGTTATTTATTAATGCTATAGTTATTAGTTCCTCTTATCTTATAGGTAAGTTCTTTTTTCGCTCTTTAATCTAATCCTAAACCAACGAGTCACACACTAAGCATAGCAATTATATCAAAGGAGTAGTGAAGGAAATTTTTATTCAACCTTATAGAATTACTGATTTTTGTTCTTAAACATAAAAAGAAGACTAAAAAATTTTGTTTTTTTATTGAATAGTTTGAGTTTTTTATCGTTGGATAAAAAGTAAAGACAAGTAAAGCTTTTTTATTCTTCGTCTACGAATATCCAAATTTTGATTCCTAAGACCCCATAAATAGTTCGAACTGTATAGGAACAATAATCAATTTTTGCCTCAATAGTTTGTAAAGGAACTCTGCCTTCTCTGATCCATTCAACACGTGCAATTTCTTTTCCGTCAATACGTCCTGCAATTT
>CM071864.1:181919-275527 GCA_036759665.1 Gynandropsis gynandra
CTCACCGCCACCACGTACCGAGAAAAGAGGATGATCGGAATCAGAATGGACGATGAAGTCAACAATGGCTGCAAAGCAACAGAGAAGCATGTGTTAAGATTAAAAAGATTGTTAATTCTTATTTGTGACGACCATAGTGTTAAAAAGACGAGCAAAGCTGTTAATGGCTAAGGCGTGCCACGGGGAAGAAGCGAGGCTTTAGATCTTGGTTCAAGGCCCAGAGAGTCTTAGTGGGTATTGTATTTAGAAATTCCTATGTGAAGGGTTGTGTTGTCATATCGAACTTTCTTTCCTTGAAGCACCAAGCCACCACGAAGCCTATCACCATTACCATTCTCTGCCAAAAGAAGGTAAGGTCTTTAGAAAAAACAAAGAACAGAGATCGAAACAAAATGGATGAAGCAGAAGAAGAGAAGAAAACCAGAACAAACCCCGCCGGCAGGATGAAGGACATCAGCGTCCAGGTGTAGGGCGGTAGAGGGCTGCCAGTAGAGACTGAGACGGCTGGCGCGGACGAGATGGTGGAAGCCGACTGCAAGAACGCGCTGAAGACCGGATGGACGAAGGACATCGGCGGTCAGGTTTAGGGCGGTAGAGACAGACGAAGGACACCGGTTGCCAGGTTTAGGATGACAGAGAGCTGGCCGGCTGGCGCTGACGGGAAGGTGGAAGCAGACTGAAGAGAACCCGCAGGAGACGTCGTAGGAGGCATCGACGGCAGGCGACGATACTGGAAGATGCAAAAAGATTAAAGAAGACCGAGAGTTTAATGTATGTAAGTGTGAATTTATATTGTTAATAGTTGAATATACATATTATCATAACGGCTATAAATAAAATAATGATGACTATAATGGCGACAGCCATCATATCAGCCATCATATCTAATATACGCATCATACACTGCAAATATATATATATCCCAATATATACATGGTTCAGTAAATCCGAAATTTAAATTTATTTGAATTATACTCAACACAACATTAAAATGTTATATTTGAATATAGATTCTTTATATGAATACTTCTGATTTAATAGAAATGTATTAAATGGATAATGTTAAACAATGGTATGTTATTGAAAAATCAATATAAATATATATATATATGGAAGTGAAGAAAGAAAATATTTTTAGAAATGAAAAACAACAATATATGTTTTATGCATTAAAAATTTAAATATTTAATTTTATATATTTTTCATAACCAAAAAATAAAATTATGTGGAAAATTGTTTATTTACAAAATAAAATTTATTATAATAAATCATATGTTTCCATATATGATTTATTATATAATTATAATTCGATTTTATAAATGAATTTGATCAATTTCGTAATCGAAAAAATTAAAAGAATTTTGTAAAATAGTATATATATATATGTCCAGATATTTTCTTCACTGTGTAAGTATATGTTTTCATTTTATATGTGTGTATGTATGATTATTAAGGGTGGACGTAGATTAGATATCAGAGATATTTAGGTATGCGAGAACACGTCCAGCCTCAACTCAAATATGTGACACCGGAGTAACCACGAGTATTTAACCCAAACTTTTTTTATATTATTAGAGCATATGTTGGTTTGATATCCGTTCGGTTTGAGTTCCAGTACGCTGAAATCTTTTGACGTGGTCAAGGAAGCTCTCCTCTCAGGAAAGTGGGTCCCGCTTTGCCATGTATTTACAATTGGGGTTTGGTCTATCTTTTGACTTGTCGCCCCCAACGACCACCACCTTTCCTCTTGATTTATCATTCAATGGCTTTCTTTCTGGGTTTAGGGAGGGGAAGAAAGACTTGTCACAGCAGATGGACAACTGCAGGAGTTTGTTCTTCATATCTTTTTGTCTCTTGATTCTCTTGTCTCACCGGATCCATGTTTCTTTTGCAGCTGATACCATCTCCGCCACTTACTCTATATCTGGTGATCAGACTCTTGTTTCCAATGGCGGTGTCTTTGAATTGGGTTTCTTCAGACCAGGTACCTCTTCTAAGTTCTACATAGGCATGTGGTACAAGCAATTGTCTGAACAAACCATAGTTTGGGTGGCCAATCGAGAAAAGCCTGTCTCCGATAAACGCTCATCGGTTCTAAAGATCTTCAACGGTAACTTGGTTCTTGTGGATGAATCTAATGCCACAATCTGGTCTACCCATCTCAATTTCACTGGCCCAGGCTCAGACTCAGCAGCCGCTGCTGTGCAAGCAGTTCTGCTTGATGATGGTAATCTTGTTCTGAGAGATGGGCCGAATTCAACAGCCACCGTGTTGTGGCAAAGTTTCGACCATCCATCACATACATGGCTCCCTGGAGTAACAATTCGACTTGACAAACGCACAGGAAGGAGCCAACGCGTCACCTCTTGGAAAAATTTGGAAGACCCTTCGCCAGGCCTCTTCTCTCTTGAGCTTGATCCACAAGGAGGAAATTCTTATATCATACTTTGGAATAGATCGAATGTGGTATGGACGAGTGGGCCGTGGAATGATCAGAGTAAAATCTTTAGTGAAGTTCCCGAGATGAGACTCAATTATATCTATAACTTCAGCTTCATATCAAACGACAACGAGTCCTACTTCACCTACTCGCTGTACAACAAATCCACCATATCTCGTTTCATCATGGATATCTCAGGCCAGATCAAGCAGTTCACATGGCTTGACAACAACGATCAGTGGAACTTGTTCTGGTCCCAACCCAGACAACAGTGTGAAGTTTATGCCTATTGTGGGTCGTTTGGTATATGTGATGAATCGCAACCATACTGTCAATGCATTCATGGCTTCAGACCAAGATCACAAGTGGACTGGGACCTCAAGGACTATTCTGGTGGTTGTATCAGGAAAAATGAGCTCCAATGTCGCAATGCCACTCTTAATACCAGAAAAAAACAGTTTATGTCTTTTCCAAACATGAAGTTGGCTAAAGATCCAGAAAAGATGGCCACATCAAGTCCCAGTATGTGTGCCTCGGCCTGCTTGGCCAACTGCTCTTGCGAGGCCTATGCTTACGATCCCAACGAATGCTCAATCTGGAGAAGAGATGTTTTGAATCTGCAACAACTAGATGAAGATAACAGCGTGGGCCGGACATTTTATCTTAGACTTGTTGATTCAGACATTCCTGCGGAGTCTTCTGATAAGGGCAATACTGATAAAGCACCAATTATCGGTGCCATTCTTGGATCACTGGGGATAACAGCTCTCCTGAGCTTTGTGCTGATTGTAATTCTAAGCCACAGGAGGAGGAGGAGGAGGAGGAGGAGGAGAATGAAAGCAGAGAAAGCCGCAGAGGGTACACTGGTGGCCTTTGGTTACAGAGAACTACAGACGGCAACCAAGAATTTCTCTGAGAAACTAGGTGGCGGAGGTTTTGGTTCAGTGTTCAAAGGGACGTTGCCAGATTCTACTGTCATCGCTGTGAAGAAACTTGAGAGCATCAGCCAGGGCGAGAAGCAATTCCGAACTGAAGTAAGCACGATTGGGACAATCCAACACGTGAACCTGGTGAGGCTTCGTGGGTTCTGCTCCGAGGGAAATCGTAAGTTGTTGGTCTACGACCACATGCCTAACGGCTCTTTGGATTTCCATCTCTTCAATCAAACGGAACTGAAGACGCTAGACTGGAAAACAAGATATCAGATTGCACTAGGAACGGCTAGAGGACTGGCATACCTCCACGACGAATGCAGAGACTGCATTATTCATTGTGACATAAAACCGGAGAATATCCTGTTGGACGCTCAGCTGTGCCCAAAAGTTTCTGATTTTGGGTTAGCAAAGCTGGTAGGTCGAGACTTCAGCAGGGTGCTTACAACCATGAGGGGCACAAGAGGGTACCTGGCACCAGAGTGGATCTCAGGCGTAGCCATTACAGCAAAAGCGGATGTTTACAGCTACGGGATGATGCTATTCGAGTTTGTGTCAGGGAGAAGGAACAGTGAGCAGTGTGGGAACAATTTCTTTCCCACATGGGTCGCAACTACGTTGACTAGAGGAGGTGACATCCTGTCCGTAGTGGACAGAAGGCTGGATGGGGAAGTGGATGAAGAAGAGGTTTCAAGAGTATGTAAAGTGGGGTGTTGGTGCATACAGGATGATGAGAATGAGAGGCCAACAATGGGTCAGGTGGTTCAAATTCTAGAGGGGGTTTTGGACGTAATTCAACCACCCTTTCCAAGATCTATCCAAGTGTTAATGGATGTCCAAGAAGATGTCATTTTCTTTACTGAGTCATCTTCCAGCCAGAGTTCTCAGCAGCAGCACCAAAAGCAGAGCCACTCTTCTTCTTCCACCTCCGCGGAGACTTAGAATTTACATATTATTATTTGGTTACAAAAAATAAATATTACAATGTATTTTTAAATTCGGATTATTAGCAATAAAGTAGAGTAAGGAGGAGGAATTATTTTACCCTAGTTTGACAATTGAAACACTTGTTCTTCTGGAATACAAGACAATTATTCATTCGTAGTCATGGGCTCAATGGTAATAAGTGGGCCTGGAGGGGCTACAAGGCCTCTCTCCACCGGAAGTCACGTGAGAAGCACGTGTTACATCTGGATCAAAAACCCACAACGAAGGCGCACAAGCCCTCACAAAAGGCGCAAGCGACGGCGGCTGAGGAATCCGGAGGAGATGTGGTTCGGCGGAGGACTGAGGAAGCTCCTGAGACCAACGGCTTCTGGTAGCGATGGTGGTGGTTCGCTGTTCGTAAGGTACATGTCCCGAAGACGAGCCATTAACGTTCGGAAGATAAACCCTAAGGTTCCAATCCAAGAAGCATACTCCATTTCCGAGTCTCTCTATAATCTCATCAAGCAACATGGACCTCTTTCCGTCCCCAACACCTGGATCCGCGCCAAGGTCTTCCTTTTTCCCGCTTTCCAACTCTTCTTTTTGTTACCCTTTTGCCGTCTGATTCGTTTTATGATTGCTTTAGATTGTCGTCTTCATATCCCTTGCACTCTTGTTCAAATTGATTCAAGTTTACATTTTTCTTCCTTATCTTGGAAGCAAAGACGGGGAATTGCACAATTTAGCTTCTGTCTGTTTTTCTCGGTACGTGTGTGTATAACGCTAGTTCTTACGGGCAGTTGCTTTTAGGCTCACTGATTCAGCATGTTTCCGTAGGTCACTAGAACAAACTTATTTACGTTTAGGCTCACTGATTAAAGTGGTTAGACGTTTGGTGCTGTAAGATCTTTTAAGGTGATGTTGATATGAGTAAGTTTGAGTTTGTGTGGATTGAATCCTTTTGTCTGGCTTGATGTTTCCTCAGCTGTTTATGGTGGAGTGACATGAGAACGCAAATGAAATGCTGTGTTTTCAGTATGTGGACATAGTTGGTGATATGATTAAGTGATTAAAATGACAGGAAGCAGGCATTGAGGGGTTGAATAGCAAAACGCACATGAAATTGCTTCTCAAGTGGATGAGAGGGAAAAACATGCTGAAGTTGATCTGCAACCATGTTGGTTCCAGCAAGAGGTTTGCACACTGCACTTTGCCGGAAGACCCTCAATCTGATCAACCCGTGGCTGACCATAATCCATCAAGAAACCCTGTGTCGAAGAAGAAGAATAAACAACCATCAAGAAAATGAGGCACCCTCCCATTGCTTATTTTTATGTTTTGTTTTGGGTCTAATAACATCTTTTTGGCGCCTGTCGACGGGAATTGTAGCTCTTCCTTTGGAATGGAACAATATTTGGGCCACCTTTTGTGTTTAGAGGTGTTTATCTGGTGGGCTTGATGACCGAATTCGAGCCACCAATAAGTCTCTGACAAGACAACACAAGACAAAGATATGACACATGTTCTTGCTTGCTTACTTGCCACGTCAGATACTTTTGGGACAGTTGGGTTTGGATTAGATCAGCGAAACCTGGACCCTCCGTTTCTCGCGTCCTTGTCCTAAACTTTTCGCTTCTGTTCCCACTTTTTGACCCCATATCTTGTTTAATTTTGCCGTTTTCATATATTAATAACAGAGAAAACCCACTTTCGAATGTAGAATATAAATAACAAGGAAAACATTTTTAAGAAAAATGGCCATATATTACTCAGGAGAACTGAGAAGAGTGATGGACACCATCACATATATATATATATATATATATTACATATGCTCTGTAGTTTGATCTAATATGCATATTGTGTTTAAAAAACGATTAAAAAAAAGCAGGAATAATCACATATATATTATATTTATATGTATAAAGCAAGAAGAATATAAATTTGAGAAATGGAGCACTAGATTCACGATTGCAGTTGAACTTGTCGAGAACCAAGGCCTTGATGCTCTTCGTGATATATGATTTATTTAGTAAAATATAATATAAAATATTAAAATATACAAAGAGTGCTTTTCTACTCTCTGATGCATTCCAGAGAGCTTTAATGGCTTTTGCTTTTGTGTGCTGTGGATGCATGGTCGCCATTGTTGCATGAGATTCTACGCAACTAATATCGCAACTCTTTGATCTTCAATTTATTTGACTGTACCTATAGATTCGTACGTATTAGACTTGTATTGGACGATGCCTAATCTGTAGATAGGCTTGATTTGGCATCCCATGAAATTTAGAAACGCGAAACTTGTGCCTAATATAAGCAGCAAAAACATCAATGGCTCGAGGTAGTCGTTATATAATTTCTTTTGTTGGAAAGGATTAGTCAAAAAAAGAAGAAGAGAATAAAACATATTAAAATTTGAGAAAAGTTGGGTGTTTATTAAAGCATCGATGCAGGTTGAAGAATTTAATGTTCCTTTGTTCTCTCTTTTACTTTTGTGCCTATACATATATGTATATATGGCCTCAGTCAGCAACAACTGAGAAGAGCAAAACAAGTCTTTCAGTTCAATTCAATCCAATGGCAGATTCGAATGTTTCATCGCCATTCGTAATGATGTTCTTTGTGAATTGCGGCTTTTCTTTGATGAACGTTCTTCTGAAGAAAGTGCTTGACATGGGGTTGACCCCTCTCGTCTTTATCACGTATCGCCTCTTAATTTCCACCATTTTCTTAGCCCCCATTGGTTTCTTCTGGGAAAGGTACATATGAGAATCAAGCTTTGAATGTCACTCTTGAACATCAGTTTTTGAGTCTCATAATAAGTTTCATCCACAGGCGCAGCAGACCAAAGCTTACACTTCAAATCCTCTTCTATCTCTTCTGCTCTGCGGTCGTAGGGTTAGTTTTCACTACTTCTCTTCTTTTGTATGTTGTTGTTGGAATGCCAATCTTCTCAATATCTGACCTCATGCATATATATATATATATATATATATATATATTCTCCCAGAACATCACTGACGCAGTACCTCTTCCTGCTTGGAATTCAGTACACATCTGCAACATTCTCATGCGCCTTTGTCAACTTGACTCCAGTCTTAACCTTTATCATGGCATTACCATTCGGGTACATACCTAAGCTATCTCTCTTTGGTTATCAGTTTCTAGTGGGTGATGAGACCTTTCTTTCTACTGAACCACAGGTTAGAGACAGTGAACATAAGGAGCAACAGGGGACGTGCCAAAGTAGTGGGCACCGTGGTGTGCGTTGGAGGTGCTATGCTATTAACTCTGTACAGAGGAGTACCGTTGTTCAGCCATCACAGCTCAGAGGTAAGGGAAGCAAAGGCAAATACAGTGAGGTTGATGTCAAAGGGAAGGTCGAGTGAGAGATGGAGTATGGGGTCCGTGGCTTTGATAGTAGGAAGTGTTTTGTGGTCATCTTGGTTCTTGGTTCAGTCAAAAGTGAGCCAGAGATACCCTTGTCAGTGTAGCAGTACTGCGATTATATCTTTCTTTGGCTCTATACAATCTGCTATCTTATGTTTGGCTACAAGTGGATGGAAACCCTCAGCTTGGGTTCTCAAGGGCACCTTGGAGATCATCACGGTCCTCTATGCTGTAAGTATGGTCTTTTTCCTATAAATGAACTGTTGTGATGAAGAAGGAAAGGTTGTTGAAATGGAAGAGGTGGGTGCAGGGGATAGTGGGATCGGGGCTGTGTTACGTGGGGATGTCATGGTGTGTGAAGAAAAGAGGCCCTGTTTTCACTGCAGCCTTCAGTCCTCTTATTCAGATAATGGCTGCCATGATTGATATTCCTATCCTCCATGAACAACTCCATCTCGGCAGGTACCCTTTTCTTTCTTATCCCTGAAACAGCTCTATACAGTGGTTTTATATGTTTTGAGACTGATTATTTACAACAGCTTGTTGGGATCGATCATCGTCATTATCGGACTCTACACTCTTCTGTGGGGTAATCACAAGGAACTTGTCAACATTTCATCAAAGACAACTCAAGATGGACAGAACTCCAAAGAAGATGATCCTCAACTTCATAGTATCAGAGTTCTGGCAGATACACCTTGTCCTTGATCCATGCATTACACTTGTATATGATCAAAACCATATATATATATCTATATATATAAGCTGGCTGAGGAATCAAAAGCAACAGCTAGTGTGGTGTTATGAATGGTTTCTTGTTACTAATCAAGCAAGATTTGCTATTAAGATGCAAAGTTGAATGGCCTTAATTATTAGTCGAAAAATCAAAGACATTGTCTCAGAACAGAAATGATCAATAGCATCACTTATCCGTTTATTTAGACAGACTTAACGAAGGGAATCTTTCCCTTCTTGGGTCTTGATCCTTTCGGCAACAGAGGCTTCTCCGTATCGCCGGAGATGTCAAGATGAACACCGGGATCGTGGGTCTCGTACTTCCCTCCCATCATAATCGAATTGTTCACCGCTTGGAAGTTGCTGTTCACGAACGTGCTCAGGAAATCGACATCTCCGTCGCCGTCGTTGCTGTCCCCCAAACCATCGCCGTCGACTTCGGTCTTCATGGTGGCTCCGAGGTTGGAGCCAGAGAGCGTGATCACTCTGACCCCATCTTCATCCTCATCCGTGAAGCGGCTCGAGCCTGGCTTGTCGGCCCCGAAGTGGGTTAAAGCAGAGATCATGTTTCTGAGATCACGGTCAAATGGTTGTCTCTGCCTCTCTCCTTCGCCGCCCGAGTCGTTCAGCTTCATTCTTTCCGTTTGTTTTGAGGAAAGAACTGATTGAGAGTGAGGAGAGGCAGAATGGAATTGGGTGGATATATATACATACGTACATATAACTAAATGTGGAAGGGAGACGTAGGGTGCACGTATTGGAATAAAGGAGGAGGGAATTGACTTGTGGTGCAATCAAGGCATCATGGCTCGTTGAATGCTTTCCAAAGGGTTCAAGAATCAATATATATATTGTTGTATTTCACACTCGTGATAACTATGGGAATCTTACAATCTTTCTTCCTTACAAAGAAAGCCCAACAACAACAAGGTAACAGAGAATAGATATTGTTACTAATGTTAAGTCCTTCTTTGGGTACCAAACACAGAAACGACACACAAAGGGCCATCTTGCTTGGACCAGAGATGCACAACCCACTCACTTCAAGGCCCCTTGTCTTGTCACTATTATTATTATTGTTATTAAATTAATTAACTAAGGTACACCTATTTTATGATTCTTAGTCGTGCTTTCTAGGAACCTGGAAGCAGCAAAATTATCGTGTCGTGTCTATTCGTCGTTGTGAGTCTTCTTCTTGGTCTTTGTCTCCGACTGTGGCCTGTGATTGCTCCTCACCTCCAAAGTTGCCTGCTTTTCTTCTCACTTACTCCTTCCTACCAATTTCTTTTCAGGATTTTGAGGCTTTCCGTGCGTTTTCTTTCGTGGGTTTCACCGGTGGTTTGTAAAATTTTGACCTTTTTTTTCTGGATCCTCTAGTATACTGGAACCAAGTGTCCTATCTAGGGTTTTGGATTTACCAGTGAGAAGAGAGATTGGGTAGGTTAGAAAGAAAACCCGGGGAGAATTGTGGCAAAGGATCAGATGCAGAATGAGGGGTCCCATGGAAGCTCCGGAATTGGTGGTAAATTGTCGGCTCATGATGTTGAGAAGCAGCAGGAAAACTCGCCTGAGAAGCTGAGAGACCCAATAGGCGAGTGTGAGGTGAATTACACACCCGCCCTCACAATTGTGGTCTGCAATGGAGATTCAAGTCTGAGACCCGAATGCAAGGGAACGGCTCAAATCGCCTTGCAATCTGTCAAAGAAGATCCCCCCAACAAGGGTTCTTTGTCCAGAACTCTCAGTTCTCACGAGCAGTGCAGGTCTGCCTCTCAATTTTACTGTTCCATAGATTTACATCTCTTATTGCTCCAAACGTTATAAAGCAATGCTTTTTTTGAGATACACAGAGAAGATTGGCCATGTAATTAGCAAAAGTAGGATTTTTGGGTTCATAATGGGATGGCAAGAAGCAAATCACTCGACTAAATGATTCCCACAAAACCAATGTGTTCTTCTGAGTCATCGGCTCATGTATTGTTGTATTATAGTTCTTTCAACGCCTGTAGAATTCTGCCACTGCTTGGCAATTTAGATTGATGAGTTTGTCTGTCTTGCATCATTTCTCATTTGCCACGCCCCCAACCTCCTCTTGTGATCTCTTCTCTTCTGATCTCTTCTGTTCTGTTATGTATAATCAACTTATGCATGTGTTGAATGCATAGGGTTTGCCAACAAGAGAAAGAAGAAGCTCTAATGGAGTTGGGATGCCAATGTCGTGGTGGGCTTGCCAAAGCCCATAGGTCATGCATAGATGCTTGGTTTCGGACAAAAGGGTCGAATCAATGTGAGATATGCCAGTAAGGGTCACTGTACTCTCTGCACAGTCATTGTTGTGTGCTTTTGAACTCGAGCACAGTCTTATTAATCCTACATACATATCCATCATTCTCTGCAGAGTGGTTGCTGTCAATGTCTCACCTCCAGAGACTCAGCCAATTGTGAGTATAATAATCCTCATGAAGGGTAATAGTATTGACCAAATAGTGTCTGTCCTGTAACTCTGTGAGGTCAAAAGCAGTTCCCTGATTGTGTTTTGTGGAACAGACAAATTACTGGGTTTGGAGGATCGATCCCAGCTACAGACAGGAGCAACGAGAAAGAGTAAGTTATTACAGGCATTTGAATGTCTGTCTGGTGTGACTTGTAGAAGTAACGTTCTTTGTTTGAGGTGGGCAGGGATGTTTCAATCCGCTTTGGGTAGCATTCTCGATTCTGATAGGTGGTCTGATGCTGGACGTGCTGATATCAATCACACTGGGGGTATCTGCACTCCCCGTTAACATAATCATTGGTAGGGTATTTGTCATTGTGAAAGCTTTGAAATATGTGAACAGAGAGAGAGAGAGACTCACACATGGAAGCCTTGGTGGGGGTGTGGTGCAGGAGTCATAGTTGTGCTTGGGCTTGGAACAGCACTGAGGCTTACATTGGAGCTCTGTTATGAGTGGAGCTTGAGAAGGGCGGTCCAGAGGGCTGTCCAGAGGGCGAATAATAACATTGCATATCCCCCGGCCTTGTAGGAACTTTTATGTAAATATAAGAGTGGAACTCTTGAGAGATACATGCAATGTTCTATGAGATCTTCATCACTGTAATACTACGCCTCTGTATTCATTGAACCCTAATAGCTGCGGCTGCGGCCTTGCTGGGTTGGTGGATAAGCATGGAACTGAAAGTGTGATTGTAGCCTTACTTGGTGTATGAAAAGAGATTAAATTAGTCAAGTTTTTATTAAAATTCGACATACTACATGTAATCATGAAAATTTTGATATACTTTATATGATATGTACGTAGATGGTGTATATATATATAGCTAAGTTTCTAGGTAGTAACAATGCCATTGTTTTTGTTAAATTGAGAAATGAAAAAATGAAATGAATGTGGTGGTGGAGGAGGAAAAAGACTGAATAAGGTGTTTCAGGAGGAATATGAAATAATATAAACAGCTTTAGCATTTGGAATATATAATTCACTGCATGAAATGAATAGAAGCAGCACATGTATTTTGCATTTTATTTAAATAAATAAATAAAATAAAAAATCGTACGATCATCAATAGTGCCCTCATCCATCCATTCGAACCTTATGATTCCCTATCACTTACAAATATTAATATCTTAAACACATCCTTTATGTCGCATATATACATAATACACATATATGATACATATATGCGTGGGAATATCGCGTTTGCTGGGATTTTTCCGGCCCGGATGTTACTGACACGTGGCACCCGATATTTACAATGTAATTTTCTAAAAAAGAGATTTTCAAGAATAATAATATCATATTCGTTTCGTATCAAAACCACGTAGCATGTAAAATTTTAATTCTAGTTTATTACATGCTACTTTTTTAAATTAAAAATCTTTTGTATTTCGACTTATATGTGAATATTACTCTATTACTTTGTATTCCTATTGAGCAAAACAATTATGTTTATTTTTGAACGGTGCAACTTATTTTACGGGCCGATTAGTATATATTATATTATGAAGTAAATATATAAATACTAAGGATTTGCAGCTAAACCCTAGCAAGCATTAGGACTGAAATGAACCTATTTATATAAAAAAATATTGTATAGCATTCCTTTAGTATGATAAGACTTTCATAAAAGTTTTAAAGATGAAAATATTATCCATTTGCAGAGTCATCGTGAGCATCCCTTGCTGAATTAGAGAACAAGTGGTGTTGTGTCATATGTCTTTGGAATATATTACCTCCGAGAGATCACACAACTTATTAAAGGAAGCGATTCCAAAGGAATATATTGTCCCTCATGTTATATATGTGAATTACTAGCATGTATGTATGTATATATATATATATATGTTGTTATGTTTTTAAATAATTATTACTTGCTTCTTAAGTTATTTATTTATTTATTCCTAGTTGACGTATGGGTGTTTGTGTGTGATATATAAGGAAGGGGAGTATGAGTAATTGGATATCAAGGGTTTTAAGTTCCATAATATCGGTCCGTGAGAAGAAGCCAACTATCAACTACTGCACCATGCAAAAGGGTCGTCCACTTTCTTTACAGGTGCTCTTCTTGCTTTGGGTTATATTTTCTGTTTATCATATTAATATATACAAATATATATATACATATTATGGAAGATGGTCCAAAAGATATTTATTTATCACGTTTTTGTCACCTAAATCATTTGATATCTCTTGTTGAATCATGCTTTCCATGATTTGTATCTATATAATCTCACTGTCATACTTAAACCAAACTATTTTTTATGATCAATATACATATATATGTATGCATGACTAAGTTAAGTGAGAGTACTTAGCTTTGCCTAAACACTTTTTGGCTTCCTAAACTGCTGAAAAGAGCATAAGATCCTCCCAAAAAGGAATATATCGGAAATTTGTGTGGAATCGGACAATTCTGATGCCGACTGTCATCTCTTTGTCCCACTAATGGATGTTGCTATCAGTTTGGTTGAATAACTCATGCCAACTGAAATTATGTATTCATTTTTTCTTTTTTTTTTTTTTGTGGTGATGGAGACAGACCGTAGATCTGAAGGTTCGGATGTGTTGTTTGGGCTGCGAACGAATCGTCAAGAACGCCATCTACAAGCTCAGAGGTTGGTCAAAGAAACCACTAAAATGTTTTTTTGCTTTGGGAATTATATAGTGAAAAGAATAGGCATGGAAAACAGGAGTGGAGTCGGTGGAGGTGAACGTGGAGATGGAGAGAGTGACAGTGGTGGGGTACGTGGAGAGGAACAAACTCCTCAAGGCTGTCCGAAGAGCCGGGAAGAGGGCTGAGTTTTGGCCTTACCCTGACATCCCTCTTTACTACACTTCCTCCCAACATTACTTCAAAGACACCACCAAAGAGTACAGGGAAAGCTACAACTACTACCGCCATGGCTACAACATGAGCGACCGCCATGGCCACGTTCATGTCACTTCTCGTGGCGACGACAAAGTCAGCAACTTTTTCAACGACGACAACGTCTATGCCTGTCGTATTATGTGATGTCTCTCCCCACCTTACTGTGGAGACTTAATTAATTCATGGACAATAATAGAAGCACACTCTATACATACATATATATATATATAGCTTTGTACGTCAACAAATATATATATATATATGCTTATGTATATTGTACAACAACCGAATGAACCGATCGATTGTAAACTCTCACATGCCGTACGTATGCCACCAAATACACTACAAATAAGTAAATTAGAATACTCGTCTATAACCTAAACCCTAATCGTAATGAGAAATGAATGATAATAGATACGGGTCATTCGGCCCGTAATGGGCCCAATAAGGCCTATTTAAGAGATACAAAATGGGCTCAAAAAGGCCGATTTATATTTAGTAAACGGGCTCATAAAGGTCTATTTAAGATTTAATAAATGGGCCTAAAAGGCCTATTTAAGATATAGTAAATGGGCTCAAAAGGGCCGATTTAAGATTTAGTAAATGCGCTCAAAAGGGCCGCTTTAAGATATAATAAATGGGCTCAAAAAGATCTATTTAAGATTTAATAAATGGCTCCAAAAGGCCTATTTAAGATTTAGTAAATGGGCTCAAAAGGCCTATTTAACATTTAGGAAATGGGCTTTAAAGCCCAATAATACGTAAATTCATTAAGCGCTTTGGCTTGCGGAGGGGTTTAAGGAAACATCATGGAACAGTGCGTGGGGAATTAGGGTTTCTTCTTAGAAGCTGTCAGAGAGAGAGAAAGAGAGAGAATGGACTCGTTCTCGTCGGCGCCGATGGGTTCTGGATCGCCGCAGATGTCGACTGAGCAAATTATGGATCAGGTCAAGACTCAGCTCGCCCAGGCTTACGCCGAGGAGCTCATCGAGGTAATCTCTCTCTCCCTCGCCCTCTCCCTGTGATTTTATCTTAGAGACCTCAGTGCAATATCGATGATGATGATGATGAAATCGTAAATTGTATGGTATTGTATGATATTGTGTTAATCCAATGGGAATGGATAATTGATGTGAAGTGTGGTTGTTTTAACAGACTCTGAGAGCAAAATGCTTCGACAAATGCATATCGAAACCAGGATCTAGTCTTAGCGGGAGTGAGAGTAGCTGCATTTCCAGATGCGTTGATCGTTACATGGAAGCCACAGCAATTATCAGCCGATCTCTCTTCAACCAACGATGATTATTTTTTTGTTGTGATTATTCACCGATTTTCAATTATCATCAAAGGTCAATTGTTGCAGTTATTCGGCCATGGAATTGATCGTAACAGTTTCAGTATAAGAAGAACAAAAGAAAGGACTTTGAGTCATTTACTTTGATATCTAGAAACTTCTACATAAACCTAATTCCCAAGTACATAAGAAAGCATATCATTGCCGTTCGATCTGAATGGTAACGTGAGTAATGTTGAATTCCCTCTTGATGTAGTCTATAACCTTGTCAAGCACCATATCTGCATCCGCCTCAGGCCGTATCTTAACATGACTCGCCAACAGCACTTTCCCCACAGTGATTGCCCAGATGTGAAGCTCATGAACAGCCACCACCTCTTCCATCTCGCACAGTCCCTTCTCCAGCCTTGTCGCGTCTATCTCCCGCGGCGTTGACTCCATCAGAACCTCTAGAATGTTCCTCAGCATTCTGATTGTCGTTCCCAACACGATCACAGAGAATACAAGAGTGCATATGAGATCAATGATCTTCCACTCCGGTTTGTACCATATGATCCCCCCTCCAATCATCACACCCATGCTCTGGATTGAATCTCCAAGCACATGAAGGTATGCTCCCTGGACATTTATGTTCCGCTGCTTCTTCTGCTTCAGACAGGTTTCACCTTCAGGCCCTTTCTCGAGTAGAGCTTCAGATAGGTGAGGTTCATCTGTGTTTTGGTGATGGTGATGATCATGCCCATGGGATGAATGACTGCCGTGATGATGCGATGTTATTGTCAATCCATGGACATGGTCGTGACTGTGGCCATGATCATGACCGTGGCCATGACCATGACCATGATCATGACCCAACAGAAGAGCCATTGCAATGTTTACCAGCAAACCAAAAGCAGAGACAAGGAACATGAGAAAGCCCTGAACTTCACCACTGTCATTGATAAGTCTAGTAATGGCTTGATAAACTAAAATCCCAGCAAGCAGCCAGATCATCTGGATAGAAACGAGGGCGCCGAGTATTTCTATTCTGAAGAAACCATAAGACTGACGAGGGTTAGCCTCCCATCCGGAAGCCCAGAGGGAGAAAAGGGATATGGCAAAAGCCGCAACGTCTGACAAGAGATGAGCTGCATCTGTCAGAATAGCAAGACTGTTAGCTTTGATCCCTCCAATGACTTCTACAGTCATAAAAATAACACACATCACGACAGCTATCAACAGCTTTCTCATGGAGGCTGCCCGTTCTTCAGCGTCCTTTGAATCAGAGAATCCACAGGGCGCCTCTCCGCATGATTTGATGCCCCCAAGGCCCGTCTCGCCTGATGATATGTCTCCACAAATCTCAACCACATGCCCATGTTTGTGGCTATGTCCATGCTTTCCTTCTTCCATCTGGCAAAATCTCTCATCAAAAGAAGGCTCAAAGTGAGTCAAGCACATTCACAACCCATCATTGGATTTGGAGCTCATATTATATTATGTTTCATAGACTAAGAAGCCAAATCATCTGAATCAACCACACATTTTGTTGTATACTGATACTGAAGCTTGAGTTAGATTGTAACATTTTTTGCTAATATATCCATCCGAAATCCTATATGTTATACTATGAACAAGAAGCAGCATAGAATCACCAAACCCTAAACCCTGAAACGTCTTGGAGGAACGCAATGCCAAGCTCAACACAAATTTGGGAATAAGGAGGAAGTGCTTAAATAAGCATAAGAGAAGAAAAATAAAAACCCAACCAAAAACAATAAGCATAACTTGAAATCTGATGCGAGAGGCTCAGATAAACACGACGACCACTGAAACGGAGAGAGCGAGAGTCACAAGAAACATGGAGCATTGTGACGGTCAGAGCGTAAAGGGTCACGGGTGGACGAGGTAAAAAAGGGTAATGGAGAAAGCGATACATAAATGCGATGAATAGAGAAGAAGAATCAGAAGAATCCCACCAAAGAAGAAGGAGAAAAGGAGATACCTTTGAGGAAAATTGAAATGTCGGCCGTAATGGGATTTCCTCCCTGCAACCCTCTCTCTCTCTCTCTCTCTACTGTTTTTTTTTTATATTGGGGGAAAATAGCTCTCTCTATGTTCAAACGGATTGTTATGATATTTATATATATATAAAAAAGAAAGGAAATAAAAGAGCAAAAAGGAAATTAGAACAAAAAAAGGCAAAAAAGAATTGGGGGTGGGAGAGTAAAACGAGTCCGTGATAGCTTTCAATTATTTACCCTACCCGATACTATTTTGGTCCGAATGAAATAAATAAAAAAGGAAATATTTATCAATTAGAAGAATTCCAAATTTTGATCAAAGTTTTGGGGTATTTTTTAAACCTACAATAAATATTATTTTGTGGATAATAATATTTTGGTATATATGTTTTTTCTTTTTAAGGTCCATAAATACAACATGTTGCCTTTTGCACTTCACAAAAGTTTCAATTCTAGAAATTCACTTTTCAAGTGAACTTTATTTACCAAATCATACTTATGTTAGATCCGTAACAGTAAACCCATTTGTCCATTATTCGATCGATTCAAATAATTCAATTCATATATAAAATGAGTTATTTAAGAATTTACGTGAATTCAAAATTTATAATTTGTTCATGTTTAGATCGGTTCAATTCAAATTCAGAAAAATTCAAATGATCCGAATAATTTAAATTTTAAAATATAAAAAATAAAAAATGTGAATAATTTAGACTATCCGAATAATCTTTAGTATTGGGAGTTATATTAGAAAAGAAATTAGGCCTTAATTGGGACTTATATAATGGGCCTGATATTCGTGGGCCTTAACATTTTTGAAAAATGCTTCGCAATCGACGACCCGTTTATCCTTTGGACTTCTCATTCATTTCAATCGTAATGAAAAATCCACAAAAAAACATAAATATGTGACAAGACTTACCAAAATCACTTCATTCCCTACTTACTTACTTACAATTCGCACGTGGAAAGTATGCGAACTATTGTACCTTTAGAACTCAATGGGGAAATGGCTTCTAAATCTAAACCCATTATTATTAACACTCACTGTCTCCTTTATGTCCAATCTCTGATTTCAGACCAAAGTAAATAACATTTTTCACGTTTTCTTTTCTTGGACGGAGAAGTGAGAATTTTCAAAATTTTAAATTTGAATTTAAAGATTTAAATAAAATCATAAGACTATGGAATGGTGACAGCGTAAACAATGTTAATACATGGTCTATAATCTCATCTGTCCTTTCTTCTTTTCGACCACATATTTATAACCTTAATTACGGAGTCAAAATTTATTAAAAGAGGGTTGTGAGACTAATAATTTAATATATTAAAATTTGGATAAAAATCAGACTGTTCAAAAAAGATAACAGACGGCAAAAGACGCGGCGACCACAGAATCCTCCAATCAACAAAACACGTGGTCGGAGAGACTCAGTTATTTTTTTTTAATATTGGAAATTAATTTTGAGAGCCTTTATCCAAAATTGGCCATTCACATTCCAACAATTTGATAATTCCTACACACACACACACCCCAACCCCTTGTAATATCTCCATATCCTTTAATCCTTAATTGTCATTTCCCAAGTTAACGCTTATGTATTTATTTATAATATATGATTAATTCATATTCATATTGTTATCCGATCTAATCGGATTTCTTAATTTAAAACCACGTTTTCTGTGTTGGACGTCAAAGGAGACCATCCTAATTTTAAGAAAAAACAAAAGCAAAAAGAGTTTTAATCTATTATCTACTCACAACAAGCAAACCATTCTAATTCATTCATCGTTACCCAAAAGTGTAACTTTTATACATATATATACATATATAGTTTTCCATTAACATTCATCTATTTATATAAATATATATTATTATATAATAATATAAGGAGGAGTAGGAGGAGGAGATGAAGAGAGAAAGGTGTGAGTATAGGAGAGAGAATTGGGGCCTACAGTAATCCCTCACGGAGCTTTCTCTACCGCTTGAAACACCGATATCCTTATCCTCTTCTCCTCTCTTCTCTCTTCTCTCCTCTGCTTATCATCTTCTTCCCTCTCTCTCTTCGCCTCCCTCTCCCTCTCGAAACCCTCGAGCAATCGCTGCGCTTTCACGCATATCCTTTCGATTCCATCGAGGGTTTTACTCATTCATCGGGGATTTCTGGGTTCGTCACAATATGGGGTTCGTGTCCGTTTTTCCGGAGATTCTGCGTAGACACGCCACCGGCGACATGTTTTGGGAGATTCTCATGTTCGTGGCTCCGCTTTGGGTTGCTGTGGTTGTTGGGGTGGTGGTGGGTTGGCTTTGGAAACCTAAATGGGCAAATTTGGGCGTAGACACACTTACCTCTTACGCTTCTTCTGATTGCTCCACACCCAAATTCAATTTTTGTTCGATTCCCAGTTTGAACTCCATCAAGCTTCAGCTGCCCTCTTCTATTCCCTGGATTGCTGATTATGGCGTCAGAAATGATTCCATCTCCTCCCAATCCTCTCAAACTGCCAGCTTTAACCGCAGGTATCGATATCGGATGAAACCCACCCTTGCCCTCGTGTTCTAAGGTCGTGTATTTTTGGCTGACTGGTTTTTTCCTGTGTATAGCCTTCCTTCCCAGGTTGAGAAAGAAAGATCAGGGTTCGTGACAGACGATGATTTAAGGCATTTATGGGAGTTAGTTGAGGTTAAAGACGGCGGTCCTGCTTGGATTCAGATGATGGATCGATCCACTCCCACTTTCGCTTATCAAGCTTGGAGGCGAGATCCTGAGGTACCCCCACTCCTCTTGTATCTGATTATAATGATGATGAAACATTGTATGAATAAGATGTTTGCTTCTTAAACAGCAATTCGTCTGTCGGAAACATTAATAGCCAAATCTTACCTAAGCACTCGTGTTGTCTCTAATGTGGGATAATGTAGTTGTTGTGTTTGCTGAAATGTTATGTGCCAAATGACTGAGTTATGGTCTATGGGGGTATGTCAGAACGGTCCTCCTCAGTATCGCAGCAGAACAGTGTTCGATGATGCGACTCCTGAAATGGTGAGGGACTTCTTTTGGGATGATGAATTCCGTGCCAAGTGGGACGATATGCTTATATATGCATATACACAGGAGGAGTGCCGTGACACTGGCACTATGGTTGTGCAATGGGTGCGAAAGGTCAGGACTTGATTGCTTTGATATTCTTCATCATCTTCTGTGTGTATTTGTAATTCCTTTGCTTATAACTCATCTTCCGTGTGTCTGGCTTTGCAGTTCCCTTTCTTTTGTAGTGATAGAGAGTATATAATAGGACGTCGAATATGGGATGCTGGCCGAGTGTATTACTGCATCACCAAGGTATGTTTACTTGGTCATCATCATTGTTGTATTGGATTGGGAGCCATAAGTAGAGTTCCATTGTCTATCTGTGTCAGGGAGTAAAATACCCATCAATAGAACGGCGTAACAAGCCAAGGCGTGTGGATGTATACTATTCAAGCTGGTGTATTCGCGCAGGTACTACCACCCCTCCCATGTCTGTCTTGTAAAAGAAAGATGGAAACTTGATGGCATTTGAATGAATGAATGAATGTAGTTGAATCGAGAAGAGGGGATGGGGAAATGACAGCGTGCGAGGTGGTACTGTTTCACCACGAAGACATGGGGATCCCGTGGGAAATAGCGAAGCTGGGAGTGAGACAGGGAATGTGGGGTGCAGTGAAGAAGATAGAGCCTGGTTTACGTGCTTATCAGACACTCAGAGCCTCTGGTGCTCCATTATCACCATCCGCTGCCATGGCTCAGATCAATACCAAGGTGGATGTGGATGATATCGGCAAAGAGAGGGAACCATCATCATCATCATCATCATCAGAAGAGACAGACTCGAGTACAAGGGGCGTGGGGAAGACCATTCCCAAGATTGTAGTAGTGGGAGGAGCGATTGCGTTAGCATGCACGCTTGACAAAGGCCTCTTGACAAAGGCTGTCATATTTGGAGTAGCCAGAAGGTTTGCCAAAATGGGCAAAAGGTTGTAAATTAAACCCTTATTATTACATTTCCTGTAGTATTATGAGTTCACCTAAGCAACACTCCATTTGTTTTGTCCTTTCCAGGGCATTATGGCCATTTCTCCTTCTCTCTCTCTCTCGTTTAGTCTTCTATTTAATATATAGTAGGTTTTTTTTTCTTTAAAAATTGTTCTTTTTGTGTTATGAAATGAAATATTCATGAGAGACAACAATTTCATTAGACTAATACTCACTTTTAGTATATGATTTAAATATCATACGAGTATAAAATAAAATAGGATGATAGAATACAAGTATAAGAGTCAGCGGGGGTATTTTTGTAAATTGAACCGTTGCCAAATTTAATATTTCTGTAGACAATGGGAAAGAAAGCATAACGCCGCGTAGAACTCAAGCTATCCCCACATCGAGAACCACACAGTCAACACCAAAGCCTCCGACTCGACACGTCAGCTTCCGAACACGTGGCATCTTTCGATTGGATAAAATGTCGTTAGGATCTAAACGTGTGGTGGAGACGGGCCCAGATTCAATTGCGTTCAGAACATTTCATAAGTGGAAATATCTCTCCCTCTATTTTTCTTTTTGTGATAATCGGAGAACTTACTTTGAATTAATTTATTTTATTTTAATAAAATCATGATGTAAATAGGAATAATATATCAGAGATTTGGCAATAAATAAAGAGAAAGAAAAGGAGAATAAATAAACGGTCAAAATGAAAACACTTGAACTGAAACCCTAAATAAAATATGAAAAATCAACGTGGGAGTAATTATTCTATTATTATTAATACATCTTTTAACGTCCCCTTAAAATACCCGCATTTCTGCCATATTCAATTTGTAGCAATTATAAAAGGGAGGGATTTACGGAGCTGTGCGTCCACGCACGTAGACACCGAGACAGAAAAAGGACGAGTGGTGGTCGAGATCCGGCGTCGAATCGTCGGGTTTCGTCCATTTTTTCCCTTTGAACTTCTCCGGTCGCCGTCTCCGTCACGAAACGTTTGGAAAAGATGAAAAGTCCCGGTGGTGTTGTGGCCTCTGTAATCGCCTTGTCCACCGTCGCTCTCTCTTCTTCCTCCGCTCCTCCTCCTGCTTCTCCTAATTCCCCAAAGGTTTGTATTTTTCGTCCGATATCATTCCAGATCTGTTATTCGTATATGTATGGAATCTAATCTATAATTGGTAATGAAATGATATTCGCCATTAATTCCTTGAGAGATTCATCAGAAGGAAAAGAAAGCATTGCCCCTTTATGTCATATCGTGTTTATACTATTCGTATTGATATTTGGGTGATGAATAATAAATGGGCAGAAGGGTTCGACGTCGAGGAAGACAAATGGGTCGCAGCAGACAGAGAAATTTGAGCCGAGGTTTGATGGGTTAAGGTTCATTGAGACTTTGGTCACAGCCCACAGATAATCCAACCAAACCCTTTTTTTTTAATGTTTAACATCGGATTGTACGATGATATTGGTCTGTTGAGACATCTGCATGGTTTAGTTTAATCTGTTGAAATTATATTGGCCTTATACAAACTTGTTTGTCCGCATACATATATACCACAATACCAATGATCACATAAATTGTGATCTTTCTCGTCATGCCTGGTCTGGTCTGGTCTGGTCTGGTCTGAGTTGATGCTTATATACCAATACCAAATGGCTCATATGGGTCCAAGAAAGCCCCAATCTTTTGTTGGTTAAGGGTCCAAACCGGATGAAATGGAGTTATTCTATTAATATCCATATTAATTAAATAAAAATATGATAATTTAAATAATAATGATGAATGAATTTGATTTTAGTTGGGGTGAAAAGGGCATGTGGGCATATAATGAATATGTGTGCTTTGGTCATTCAAAGCTGGATGCTATCTAAGCCACATGTCTTTCTTTAGATTTTTTTTTTTCATTTAAAAAAACGTGAAACGTGAAGTAACAGTTGTTGGTCAAACCACACTTCTTCACATAAACTCAAATCAAATTATGAATTAATTCATTTTCATTCTGTATACATTGTGTATTTTTTTTAACAGAAAAACAAACTTCCAATATAAAATCCTTAACATGGTTTTTAAAAAAAATGATATTATATTCAATTCGAATTATTTTAACTAAAAAATTCATCCAATTGATATATTTTATTATGTTACGACAAACTTTCAATATGTAACTCGTAAAATGATAATTTTTATTGAATCATCTCGAATCAAATGTGGAGATCATCTGTCCCTTAAACTATGCTATTGGAACTGTGGAATGAGTAATTTCGGACAAAAAAAAAGACGAAATTTATGGTTAACCAAACTCTAATGTCATATTTTGTTTTTTATATCAAATATCAAATCTCTTATAATTTTCAATAAAAGATTATTTAGACGAGTGTAATTCGAACCAAAAACTCATTTTAGACATGCGGTTGGCTAACGAGCGAATGTCCAAATTAAATCCCATTTTAGACACGTGGTTGGGCATCAATTTAATATTGTACTGATTAAGTTGGTATAGAATTAGTTACACAATGTTTGACAATAAAAAATACTTTTTAGTTATTGAATACGACAGTCGTGTTTTACAAATACAAGTATTAAAAAATACCTTTATTATTTTATATGTTTTCTCTAGTTTTTTTTTAAAAGGGCAAAATGTAAAGTTAACATAAAAGAAATTAATATTTATATGTTCCGATTACATAATGTTCGAACCAACCATTAACGGTAAAATTACATAATATTTATATGTTCCGAGTTTGGTTTGGTGGATGTGAAAGTGATAAATTTCATTAACGGTAAAATTATTTAAAAAAGTAATAATTTATGAATATTATTATAATTGACATGGAAATTAAACAAAGAAAAGATGCTCCAACTCTCCCATCGGCATTGACGTCCAGCTCATCCCAGAAACAGAGATACCCTAATAATCAAATCAATAATCAATTTCACTCTCTTTTCTTTTTTCATAATATAAATATTTATATATTTAATTTCACTTTTCAATATTCAGCAATCGTAACGCTCCGGCCCCACCCGCCTTCTCTATCATCTTCTTCTTCACTCACTCACACACACAGACACTCTCTCTCTCTCTCTCCACAGTCTGTCCACTCAATCCATGGCGTCTGCAACTCTCTTCTCTCTAGCTCTCGCTCTCTCTCTTCCTCTCATCGCCGCTTCCGTCGGCATCAACTACGGCCAAGTCGCTGACAACCTCCCTCCCCCTCAAAACGTCGTCCCTCTCGTCAAATCCATCGGCGCCACCAAAGTCAAGCTCTATGACGCCGACCCTCAAGTTCTCCGCGCCTTTGGAGGCTCCGGCGTCGAGCTCACCGTCGGTTTGGGCAACGAGTACTTGACCCAGATGAAAGATCCCGGCAAAGCCCAAGATTGGGTGGAGCAGAATGTCCAGGCTTATCTCCCAAAGACCAAGATCGTAGCCATTACTGTCGGCAACGAGGTCCTGACATCTAACCAGACCTCTCTCACCGACGCTCTCTTTCCGGCGATGCAGAACATCCACTCTGCTCTCGTCGATTTGGGACTCAACAAGCAGATCTTCGTCACCACTGCTCACTCCCTCGCCGTCCTCGACGTCTCCTACCCTCCGTCGGCCACCGCCTTCCGCCGCGACCTCCTCGACTGCCTGACTCCGATCTTGGACTTCCACGTGAAGACGGGCTCGCCTCTTTTGATCAATGCCTACCCTTACTTCGCATACCAAGAGAATCCCAAGCACGTCTCCCTCGATTTCGTTCTGTTTCAGTCGAATGAAGGGTTCACAGACCCAGGAACCAATTTTCACTACGACAACATGCTCTTCGCTCAGGTGGACGCAGTGTACCACGCCCTCGACGCCCTGAATTACAAGAAAGTGCCAATCGTGGTGTCGGAGACAGGGTGGCCTTCCAATGGCGACGACAACGAGGTGGGTGCCACGTGCGACAATGCTCGCAAGTACAATGGGAATCTGATAAAGATGACGATGAGCAAGAAGATGAGGACTCCGATGAGACCGGACTGTGATCTAACCGTTTACGTATTCGCTCTATTTAACGAGAACAAGAAGCCAGGACCCACGTCCGAGAGGAACTACGGTCTCTTCAAGCCCGACGGTACTCCCGTTTACTCCCTCGGGATAAAAGTCGGCAGTACGTCCGGCGGTAGCAGCGGTAGTAGTGGAGGTAACAGTAGCACCAGCGTCGGCCCTGGCGGTTCCTCCAGCGTTTACACGCCGGGAATCTCTGAAAACCCAAGTCCTGATTACATGTCAATCTCCTCCGCAGAGGTAAAGTTAACATCTTTTTGGTATATTTATTTACCAAATGGGTGTGTTAGGGTAAAGTTGGTAACTTTGGGTTGAAGATGAAAGCTTTTGTTTTTTGTCTGAACTTTACAAACTGTTACAGTGTTGAATAATGCAGAGATGGGTAAGTGGATGGATTTTCACGTGGAGATGACTAATGTCTCTGCTCACTTTTATCTAAAATCATTGAAATGATATAATCTTTGACTTTATATTATATATAATATATATATATGGAACTCAGTCTGTTTCTATGTGGAGTTTGCAGGGCAAAAGTAGATTCTTTGAGTGTGTGATGATCCTCTTGCTTTGCATCATCAAGTTGTTGTTGTAGAAGCTTCCGCTTGGAGGTGAGACTGATGATGATGTTATGATGATGATGATATGATGATGATGTCAATTCTCTCTCATGTTAGTGGTAAATTTGATTTTATTTATGTGTAAGACAAGTTGCATCTTTGGCCCTTTTAGTCTTATTCTCATTCACATCTCATCTGCCAACTCATTTGATTCCTTTTGTTATTTTGCATCTCATTTATTTTTATTTAAATTGTCGAATTTCTTTATAGTTTACCATTAAACTATCGTAAATGTTTTGAAGTTTATTGAATGCTAAATGCCCATAAAATGGTAAAAGAAAATTAGTATAAGGAACTAATCTAAAACGCATATATATTTAACATCAGATTTATGTATTTCAGAAAGAAAATAAATTCCTCGATATTTGCGAAAGGATAATATCTATGTCGGTAGATGGTCTGCTGTGGGTAGGAATAAATAGGTATTTTTTTAACACCCACGTGGACCATGATGCCCTTGGTGCAATTGTCTTGAATTCATTATATCAAATTCATAAAACAATATATTTATGATGAAGATAACAGAAACAATTTCAAAGAACAGTATTATGGAAGCTAAATTTTACATTATTTTTATTTATTAATTACTATTTTACTAGTAGGGTCCCGTTGATTAGACTATATATATTTATGATGAAACCTTTCTAAACGAATCAAACTCATAATAAATTAAATCGAATAAATTATTTTTACAATTCTACAAATTTTAAAATAATTTATATATATATATATCTATATTAATTTTTAAATAATCTTTTAAAGACAAAACATATATGTTTGATAATTTGAAAACACAAAACGATTCTCTCAAAATATTTTCTACTTGATATTGAATTGGATCGTGAATTTTCCATATTACATAAAAAAAATTATATTTATCGAAATTATAATATCATGTCAAAATATATGAATTATATTTAATTTATTTTAAATTTATAATTATAATTAACATTTATTCATTTAATATAAAAATTATAATTGATTAAAATAAAATTACCTATCTAACGTTAAAATAATATCTAACTAATAAATTTTTAATAATAAATAAAAACAACATATTAAATTCATGCAAAAATAGATCCATAATATAAATACCGGGAGCAAATGCTCTTGACAAATTTTTTTATTATAATTTTTTAATGAGAATATTGTATAATTTTTTGAAATATATGAAAAACTATAAAAATATTTAAAATTAATATAAATAAATGAACTAGTTTTTATATAAATCAATAAAACTTCAATGTGTAAAATTATTATAATTTCACCTATGATAATTATTAATATTATTAGTTTTAATTTACATGTATAAAATGTCTAATTTTGATATTTTTATTAATTACAAAAATAGAAAAATTAAATTAATTTTTAAACAAATTTCAAATAATGTATTTATTAATTGTTATATAAAATCAATATACCCACAATAAAATTTATTTGATATCCAGCACTGGATACATGTTTTATTTTTTTTTTATTAAATATTAGATTTTGCCAACTTTGATATTAATTTTATTTGGGTGAATATTTAAAAAAATATCACCATTTTTTAAAATGGGTAAAACAAAAAAGTAACGAATAACAAAAGTTCTCCACGCGCTATATTTCTCGATTTTCCAGAAATTGGCAAAATTCGCTGGACTATAGTCTGGACAAATTTATGCGGTGGCGATGACGCGCTATATGTGCGCGTATGATTAATTATAGCTTCATCAATTTTAGCCCAATAAGCTAACTAACTAATTAACCATTATTACACCAATGGTGGCCCATGGAACCATGAACAAATAGGTCAACAAATAACAAATATGTTAATAGGCTTATTAACAAAAGAGATAGGCCTATGGGTTTGCCATATATTCATGGACTTATTAATCAAAACCCATACATTAATCATTAAATAGGTCACATGTTTATAATAATCCAACAAAAGAATCAAGACCCATGGGCGTATAATCCATATACATGAGCCTACTAAAACCCCCCATATGTTTAATAATAATACACCCATATGCTTATAATCGATATATTAGTATTTTTTGATCAATATGATAGTCCTATGGGCATACAAACAATAGACCCATGGGCTTATTAACAAGAGAAACCGGCCCATATACTAATTAACCATTAGGCCCAGGGGCTTAATAATACCCAATTACTACATACATGGGCTTACTGATATATATGGAGGCCCAATTACTAAATACATGGGCTTACTTATATATAGACCCAATGGGCTTTTATAAACCCATTTATGAAATACATGGCCTTGTTGACATATAGGCCTAATGGGCTATTTAAAACCCAATTATTAAATACACGGGCTTACAGATAATGCGGACACATGGGCTTACTAATACCCAATAAATAAAAACATGGGCTGACTGAATATAGGCCCAATGGGGTTTTTTAAACTCGATTGTTAAATAATTATAATATAATACAAATAATATAAATACAAGAGATATGAGCTTATTGATATATATAGGCCCAATGGTGTTACCAATGACATAAATAACATTCACGTAAAAAGGTGAAGCAAGCTCAGGTAATCTTCAAACTATATGGAAGAAACTTTCTATATTTTAACTTTTTCCATAAAATTTTACGGATTTTTATCTTTAATACCCAAAACAAATTTCATGAAAATTAAGGATTGATCACATAATGCGCATATCTTTCACCTTCTCACTGTATACATATATATTAAATTTAAATTTAAATTTCATTAACTTGAATACAATACTGAATATATTTCTAAATTTCATATTTCCCAAAATAGGTACTGACATGCATAATTATTGCTAAATGTATTAAAATTTTAAAATTGAATAATAGTATTTTTGCGAAAATTCGAAATTAATTATATTTTATCGAATATTTTTAAAACAATTACCGATATTTTGTAATACAGTATTAAATTAGTATTTTAATTATTGGTAAATGTATTAAAATTGAATAATAGTATTTTTGCGTAAATTCGAAATTAATTATATTTTATCGAATATTTTAAAAACATTTACCGATACAGTATTAAATTAGTATTTTGATTGTTGGTTATTGAAAAGGAAGTATCGAATAAAAAATAATAACTTTCCACGCGCCATAATTTTCAATTTTCCCGAAATCTACCAAAATCGCTGGACTAAGTCCAGGAAATTTTAAGCAGTGGCACTCACGCGCGATATGTGCGCGTAAGATTCATGATAGTTAATTACGTTATTTTCAAGAAATTTAGACGTATGGCGCAATCATTAAGCTCATTTGCTTACTATTATTTTCAACAAGTCGGCCCATGGGCCTTATCGTGGGATATTTTCCAGTTTAGCCGATAGAATTTTTTTTTTCTTAATTATATTTTAGTAAAGTCCATAGAATTTTTTTGGTCATTATTTTTGTTAAATATAAATACACATTATATTAATGAAATATTTATTACAAATTATTTTTAAGAAAAATATTATTTATAATTTTATAAAATATATGGAAAATTACTGAAAAATATTTAAATTTAAATGGCCCCATGGACTCACAAATATATAGGTTTGCCTATTAAAAGGCCCATGGGCAAACATACGAATACACAGGCCGACGGGTTTATAGGCCCATGGGCGTATAATCAATATTCAATGGGCTTAAAACAAAATCCATATGTTTATTAATAATTTCATGATTTGACCCCCGAAATCACACTTGCGTCGATAGTAGAATGCGTCAATCGCATAATGTGTACATATATAAATATATACACACGAAATTTAAATTTAATTTTTGTTAAATTAATTACAATATCAAAGTATTTTTAAATTTAATATTCCCCAAAATAGGTTTATTGGTACGTGCATTATAATTTTAAAATGGAATATTATTATTTTTGCGTGAATTCGATCTTAATTTTATTTGATCGAATATGAATAATTATTTACCGATATTTTGTAATAAAATTTTATTAATATTTTGTATATTTGTTATTAACAAAAATAAAAGTAGCGAACAAAAACATTCCACGCGCCACATTTTTCAATTATCCCGAAGTTTAACAAAATCGCTGGACTATGTCCAGGAAATCTTAAGAAGTGGCGTTCACGCGCTATATGTGCGCGTATTATTCCTGATAATTAACTGCAATCATTATTAACCCATGATGAATTCGGCCCGTGGGCCTAAAAAAGGATGGCCCATCATATTATAGAAAATATTTGAATGAGTGCTTTTTTTGGATGATTAATTCTGACCCTACTTTTCACAAGCCCAAACATAATGGGCTCCTGAGCCCTATTTGTTGGTAAATTTATGGGCCTTTTTGCTAGTAATTTAATGGGCCTAGTAATATTGGCCTAGTTGACTATCCCGAATAAAACGGCACGCATTTGGCTTGGCAAAAACTGAAACAGCATGACGTGGTAGCATCTATTTGTTAGAAACATTCACGTACGTATTCTGCAAAGTATTTACAAGATAACCCTGAAACATTCAGTATTTTCATTTTTTCCCATAAATTTTAAGGATTGATCTCCAAGACCCAACCCTGAAACTCTCTATAGACAAAACAAGTTGTGCTTTCAGACATAACATTTGGAACAAAAGTAAACAGTCACACACATACTATCCAATCCAGAGAGATACATTGGAGTCTATAAAAGTATCCTAAGAAATCAAAAACCCATTTGTTTTTATGATCTAATTTCAATCCAAATCATCCCCATGAAGAAAATTTTGAATCTTTAAGAAGCCTCTCAGATGTTGCAGGGGGTTGACTTACAATTCAAATTCGTCTTCGAGCTTGAGGGCCTCGGCTGCAGCCTCTTCCTCTTCATCATCGACCACAAAGTAAGGGTTATGAACCTCAGGCTTGAACTTGTAGCCGGTAAAGACGTAAAAGGCAAGAGTGGCCAACTCTCCGGCAACAATGCTGGTCCATAGATACTTGTACGAGGTAATGGTCTCCAATGCATACACCACTACACGGGTAAAGTATATATAACAGATAACCACAATGTAATACTGCCTAAACAAAGTCAACTTCATCAAGTTCACTGCAGCTTTCCCGTCTGTCTTGGCCGCCTCTCGCAAGTTTTTGATCGACCAAACGATGGGAAACAGAACAGCACAGCAACAGATGACATCAACAAGTAAAAAGATCTGTTTCCAGGTGATCCAGTCCTGCCCATACGGCCCGGTCTCGTCTATGACCACCTGGGCGATGTTAGCCACGACCTGGAGGGGGATCACAATCATTAAGACCTTCTTTTCCTTCCCCTGCAAGTATGGTTTCAAGAAGGACCATCCCGTGCCGATCAAGACGATCAGAGTGAAAAGAGTGATACCCTTTAGGAAATTGAATATGTAGAACAACACATCCCAACCGTGAGCACTCCCACTTCTCTTGATGTATGATTTATCCTCAGCTTCACACAACAGATTCAGAGCTTTCAAAATCACCACACCCAACATGAAGAAATGGATGGCGAACACGGTGAGGCGTTTTCTGTACAGCACGTAGATCCAAGTTCCGGCCAGAACGAAGTAGACGAGAGAGAGAAAGAAATAAACCTTCGGGAGGACGGTTATCCCGGCGGAGAGGTAATCCCGGCGGCCGCTCTTGCCTTCGAGGTTGTACATGGCGGATTTGATGTTCATGCTGACTTCCACCTGCTGCAGACAGTTGGCGAAGACCAACGAGTATTGATCGGCGTCGGTCTCGGTGAACACCGTATTGAAGCTGCTCTTGTCGCCTTTGAGATCGTTGAAGGTGAAGACATGCTTCACCAGATTCGACTGGAGAGCACATGTGATATCCTCTTCCTCCAGCTGTTGAATCACGTGAAACCAAGAATCCCTTGTGCAGAGAAAGAACCCTACTTTCGACAGATCCAGATCTGGGTTATCATTGGAGAGCGAGATCTTCGAGACGTTGAGCTCCAGCCGACCCGTGTGAGTGAACCCGAATTCGTCCAATGGGATGATTGGTCGACCATCGGATCGGATCTCCGTTGTCCGGATCTCGGCGGAGGCTCCGGAAATCGAGAGAAAGACGAAGAGAAGGAGCGATAAGAAGCGCGGATGAAGATCCATGGACGATTCGGGTAGGATTTGATCCAGAAGAGACGAAATTCAGATTGGACTCTGCAGATTTCTGATTCGGGTGGTGAAATTCCAGAAATTGGATCCAGCCTTTACCCAAAGCCTCCAAACTTTGTGTCTTCTTTAAGGTGCAAAAATGGAGAATTTGGGGAGAAGAAGAATAGTCGACGTGAAGGAAAGAAGACTGATTCTCACCTCTCTGCGAATTGACAAATATGGGCCTCGAGACTTTTGTAAAATACGAACCATTAATGGTCACCAGCATGGGCTAAAAGGTAATTTCACTTTCATGGTCTTTCTATATAAGAGAGAGAGAAAGAGAGAGGAAACTCCATCCATCCATCAATGGCTTCAAAGCTAAGCAAATATTTCACAACTTGCAATAACTTAAGAATTAAGTTACAGTTGATAGAGCAACTACCAAATCTGAAAAGTTTATATATGTCTTCAACTGAAGATTTTGTCTTCAACTGAAGTTGTAGAATAGTGAAGAAGATTCAGTTCTTGTCAGAATGTCATATTTGCCTTGTCGGAGAAGTAAGCGAGGACGCCGACAAAAGGGGCGTTGATGTACGTCGCCGGTTCAGATTGCTGATAATTGCTCCGATCATCGTTGAACTTATCATTTTTATCAGGACCTCCGACAATGGCTCCGACAAGGATGTTAGGGTTGGGTGAGCTTGAGTACAAGTACTGAAACCCATTGTTGCAATCTACACGATCAGGATGTGCAAGAATGGATGGTAAAGACGAGGCTCGATGATGCACGTGTTGTGGATATCGATCACCGAATCCAACCATGTACGACATTCTCTCTGGATTCTCGCCCAAAATGTAATCCACTTGCTTCTTCGCCTGAGCTATGAGCTGTGATGGAGTAACAATGGCGGTCCCACAAGTGGAGGTTCCGCCATGTGTGGAGAGACCCTTGGCGTAGGCGAGGAGGAGGAAGGTGGAGGTAGTGACGTATTGGAGATTGCTTTCTCCTGCTTTGTAGAGAAGACCAGCGGGAGTGTATTGGTTCTGATAATTTGAAGTTCCAGGGATTAAGGAACATATGTAGTTGTCGGCGTGAGCTTTGTACGGCTGAAACTCCGCCATGTTTGTCTCTAAGAAGTTCTGCAAATCCAAACAGAGACGTTAATTACTACTGGTTTCTATTCGAGTAAAGTATGAGAGAAAGACGATAGAGTGAGACCTTGGAGAGAAGAACTTTGGTGGCAGGTCTCTTGTCATCCCAGCTGAAGGAGAAATCATCATCGTCCGCACCCATCAACTGTCCGTTTGATCGAATGTATTGGAAATACGAGTTGTTCTTTGAGGCCATGTACACCCATGATGCTCCCCATAGAAGCTCATCCTGCTCAACCCACTTCCATATCATCAATATACACTGTAGATGTTGTTATATATTGCAGTGTAATGAAATGGGTACTTACCTGGTACCCAGAATAAGAGCAGTAAAAGGGACAAACAACTGAGCCAAGGGAGTTACTGTAAGAGCCTCTAAACCTATCTGCAAACTCAAACACCTCCATGGCCGTCCTGAGTAGCTTAGAAGAGTAAGAGGGGTCAGAGTGTTTGAATACAATGGCTGCAGAGGCCAAAGCAGCAGCGGTTTCAGCAGCAACGTCAGAGCCAGGGTTCTGAGATGAGACTTTGTAGACATTCCGAGGAGTGTCCATATCCTCTGGCCTTTCCCAGCACCTGTGGTCCATATTTGGCTCTCCCACCTGCACCATCCCCTCACCATACTTAATTAGGGTTTACCATTTCCATATATATCCTCTACACGTAGGGTCTTTCTAATTATGTACTTGGACGAATAAGGAGGCAGGGTTAGAAGTGGCGGCTTTGAGAAGATAGTCAGTGCCCCAACGGATGGCAGCTGTGGCATGGACAATCTGGTCGTGCATTGAGCCGCCAAACTCGATCACACTCCATGACAACATGGTGATGGTGAAGGCCATGGGCAGACCGAACTTAACATTGTCTCCAGCATCATAGTAGCCTCCTACTAAGTCCACCTATCAAATTATTATAAAACAAAATGGTGAAAGAGGATCGAAAGGGAGATATGAAGGAATAGAATAGTAAAACGTACATGGGAGGATGAACCGTCTGATAAAGCAGAATCACCCCTCCATTGGAGACGTTGATGGAGAGGCAATTTACCAGAGCGTTGACCCTCGAAGAAGAGGATTGACTTCTGCAGAGCATCCATATAGTCTTCAGACGTGAAGGCCATGCCATAATCACTTTGAACAATCAACAAAAACAGAATTATCATCACATGAACTCTTCTGGGGATCATGTTTAGTTGTTTGTGAGTTTTTGGGTAATGCAGAGACTTGTTGGATGGTATTTATAGAAGAGAAAGTCTTGGGCCTATAATGAATGTGAGACTTTGATTAAATTTCATAAGCAAACAAAACGATATATGAATTAGTCTATAGCTAATCAAATTCTTTGCTATATAATATATATTAATTGTATAGACATTCACGGGATAAGCTGCGCAAATTTGTAATCTACCATCGGTGGGGACATCAATGAAGACCGAGTTAAAGGTTGAAACTTTACGTGTAAAATAATAAGATACACGAGAGAGAGAGAGAGAGAGAGAGAGAGAGAGAGAGAGAGGAACATAAGTCTGTCTCTCAGGACAATGGAGCTTCGGATACCGTAATTAATGGCGGAGTGTTGTTTTTGGTTTTGTCGTTTATGTTTTAGTTTCAAAGGTCACGAGGGTCTCCACAGTTTTATTCGTTATAAACGTTATAACCGTATCCATTTTATATCATTACAAAACTCTAATGTTGCCAAAACTATCCCATTTCTTGGTCTCATTCATGTGAAAGTGACACCTTTTTGTGAAATTTTGTTAAGTTGTTGTATTGATTGATATATGAATATTTTAGACTATCACTAAATACAAACGGATTTTCAAACGAAAATTCGACTCGTCTCAAATTACGAACAATCGTGTTTCGCAAAATTGTGGTTTACAAACGGTTAGTCGGCAAATATTGAAATTTGTTTCTAATCTGTCCTTAATCGATCTAAAAAATATTTCGTTGATAAACCAATCTTTAAATCACATGGGCCCAAACCACCAAAAGCACGCTTATTGGAGGAAGAAGGACCATGGTCTTATAAGCCACCAACAATTCCCATACATAGTCGATATGAGATCCTAGCAATATTGTCGTGTTAGAGCAGAGACGTCCACGACACTAACGGCCCATTCTGGCCCCCGGGTCGCCCCTTCCAATCCCATGCTGACGGTTCATTCCGAGTTGCCCACTCTGGACCCTACCAGGTCGCTCCTTACCGGGTCGCCCCCTCCAGACATTGTCAACCGCATACCCGTCGGATCAAACTGATTTGATATTAATTGATAAGAACTTATCTCATACCAGGCTCAAACCAATCTCCAAAGTCCATAGGCCTAAACCAACAAAAGCCATCTTAATGGAGAAAGAAAGACCATGACCTTATAAGACACCAACAATTTCCATACATAGCCGATGTGGGATCCTAATAAGGACCATGGCCAAATGATGGTCCTAGCTTATGTGAGATCCTAACACATGTTCCTTCAATCTCATCTTTTTGTAGGTGTGCATACCTGTCGGGTTGTATGTTCACCGGGTGTGTTCCTTCTTTGAGCACAATGTGGTGTTCGATCTCACATTTTGGAGGTAGTTATGCGGGTTCAACAAAGATGTCAGCGAACTCGTCAATGATGCTTCCCATCTCCTCCGGAATCGGAGTCAAAGAGCTCTGTTCATCATTAATGCAGAGAGCGAACAGAGAATGGCCTTGGCGAGCGAATTTTGTAACTTCGGATGGATGCGAAGCTGTGATTGTCTCGCTTGCTAAGCCTCGTCATCTAAGTGGTAAGACGCATATCTTACATGCTGATGTTCCGGAATATCTTGAAATTGGAATAATTGTTTTGCTTTCGTGATCCATGTTGTAGGATCCCCATGGTCGAAATGAGGGAATTCCAGCTTTGGGGTCCTTGCGTGGAACATCGGCTGAGTATTATCGGTGCAAGTATGGTCAGTACGATCTGTTCTTTGTCTCCCCTCTGACCTTCTTCCTCGATCAGAATTAGATCCTTCGTGCATGCCCGATAACGACTCGTTAATCCGATTGAGCGATATTTCCAGCAATTGAAATTTCTCGATCACGACATCTTTCATATGAGAGAATTCATCTTGTACATATCTGATACCTTTCTCCAGCGTCTCAATGCGATCCTTATTTGACATCTTGACACCACGTTGTGTTGTGGTCTAGATCAAAGATGGAAATGAAATAAAGAAAAACGTGCTCTAATACTAATGATGGTCCTAATCAAGAGTTCATTGACAAAGTGTTTGTTTTGCAGAAAAAAAATATTCTGTTTATTCTCATTCTATTCCTTTATTTTTATACAGGACTAATAAAAAAACGGATCAGCAACGTGATCCTTAAAACAAGGAAACAAAGACTAATTCAACAAAGTAATAATAAAAGAATCATAATCTACCACAAGACTACTGCTGACTTCTCCAAATTTGATTTAAGTTTAGTATTTGGGGTTCGGTTTTTTTATTCGAACCGTCCAGTATCTTCGAGTCTCTTCGGTTCGGTTCTCTGCAGCTCCATTCTGTGCTGCTCCATCATTTATTACAAGAGTTCTTTACCAGTTATATATATATATATATTATCATTTCATCAAAATTTGAATATCCTAAAAACTCTAAAAAATTAACAAACTCCTAACATTATATTAACAAACATCTAAAATATCTAAAATATTAACAATTCATCGTTTCAAAAATATTATCATATCTCTTAAAATAAACCATACATGTTAAAACCAAAGGAAGATTATGTTTCATTCATAAAATTCGTCTAAATTTTGTTAATTTGTATAGGGATTTTGGACTGAATCTTCTCATGTGAATTGATCAATTATGTCCGGAACAAGCAAGAAGAGTGGGATGATCAGTTGCTCAATTATACCAATTTGATGAACCCATCTTGATCCATAACCAATTAAATAGTTTCATATATATATATACATATATATGGGTTTTATATTCCTCACATTTACATTTTGATTCACACTGAAATCTAGGGTTTTGTAAATGTATCAATCGTATAAGAAAGTATACAGAGGCAGATGCATGCAGCATTGATGGATCAAGCCTGCAGTTTGGGACATACGGAGGAGCTTTGATTTGCCACAGAACCTGCAACCCAACATCCTCTTCATGTCATAACATACCAACGTAACATCATCATTTAAATAACATAACATTATAAACATAAACATACAAATGTCTTTCAGACAAGGCTGTTTGGACACAGGATCATCTTCAAACTCTGCAGGAGCTTGACCATATATCATCTCGCAGCTCATATCTTCAAAATCTGCAGACACAAACAAACAAACCAAAAAGGACGATCATTACTTCAGTACTAATCGGAAAAAACAACATTATATGTTGATGAAGAATATACGTACTAGGGTTCATGGTGAGAGGAAGGCCAAACTCATTGGTGAAGAAATCTTGGGTTGGAATCTTGCACATGTTCACGCACATTCCTACACACCCACTGTTCTCCAAGTACCTTCATCCGTAATATGAATTAGGTTAGTCATTACATATATATATATATATGTATGCATGCATGTATATATGTATGTACATGTTGTTGTTATTTACCTGCATTTCTTTATATGTACTCCACTTCTTTGCTTCACTCCATTCACCTCCACTTCTACAACCTGCATTATTAACATTTTAGGGTTTTCTGATCCAATCTACCAAATCTTTTTCATTATGTTTCCTCATTTCATATAACCTAAAACCCAATGGTGAGCAAATATACCTCTGAAGGGCCAACCAACCAGTGAAAGAAAGGCACCGTGAGTGCAGCATTAAACTCTGCCGCCCATTTTGTTGGTGGGAACAATTTTCTGAACTGCACATATCCATTTACAAAACCCTTTTCAGAGACATATACACACATATATATATATATATATATAACTTGAGGATCAAGAAACAAAACAAGGAACCTGTTCGGGGGCACCAGGAGGAAGCATAGATAAAAGAACCTCCCTCACAACTTGTTGCTGCTGCAACCTCGACCGACCCTGCATTACTCTCTTCGATACATCCACAAAGCTCTCATAATCGAATTCAAATATACTCTTCATCTTATTATTACTTGAACCCGAAGCAAACTTCTCCATCTTTCGTGCGAACAGACTCATGAAAGCCTTCTCCAACAACCCATCATCGTACTTTGTCTTCTGTCCCAACGGAGCTGGTTCTCCGTTGGGTTCGGCTATCCCGCATCGGATGGCTAAGAGACTGCCACGTCGCCGATATGAGATCGGATTCGTCAAATGGATTGGTCGAAGGCTAATGGTAGCCGTAGTAGTAGCCACCATCAAATAACGCCAAGATTCTGCTTAACGATACAAAGTAAGCGTTTTTTTTTTGTTCTGTTTTTTTTTTTCCTGCTGTGCTCTGTAAAGAGACCATGTGAGTTTGCATATCGGCCATACGAAATGGGAAGCAGAGAGTGAAGAGATAAGTTTAAGGCCCACGTGGCATCACCCAATACCATTAACTTTATTTTAAGGCCCACGTGGTTATATTAAAAAAATTTAAATATTTTTGTGACAATTTTATAAATGAATCACAAAGTCCATTAGATATGGGCCATATACGTGGATTAGTCCAAAACCACGAAATCGATTAATATTCATAAACCCAAATGTCAATTGCCAATTTATTGCTCGTGGCCCATCATTTAATTCCAGAGGACTATTATTATTATTATTATTATTATTATTATTATTATTATTATTATTATTATTATTATTATAATTATTATAATTATTATTAATATTATTATTATGCATTTTGTATGATTCAAATGTTTGGAATTATAAATTATTAAATGAAAAAGTATATGTTTGTTAGTTCGGTATTCATTATCATATGATTTGTACAGTATTAACGATACCTTAATTCGTTAGCTCAAATAAGGGCAAAGGAAGTAGACATTGGACACGTGGCACTTTCGTTTGGATTTATATTGCTCGATGATCCAATAAACTATAATTATCTACACATGTCATTTTAGATTGTGTTATTTTGTATTGGTTAGGATTTTAATTATGTATTTAATAATTATAAACTATTAAAATTGGTTTTTTATTCAATTATATTCGAATCTATTTGATATAGTTATAGAGTTTGATATTCATCTGTAAAGTATAGGTTATAAACTCAAATTTAAATATTATTCCATGTTAAGATTTGAATTTTTTAATTAATACTTTTAATATAATTAAGTGAGATGATGGAATAAAAACATAATTGAATATATATGTAAATATATTGAATACAATAGATGTCTAACTTCCTACCAAACTACATTTATGGCCTCTCAGAATTGTCCAGCTTTAATCGTTGACTTTATTCAACTACTCTTTCCGTCACTTGGGAAACCGATACTCAATTAGGTTTGACCATTCCATCATTATAATATTTTCATTTTATTTTATAAATATAATTAACAATACCCTTAATTATAATACTTGTTGTACGTAGTATCATTTTTCTTTTATATCGTATTGAATTATCGAGACGACCAATGATGCAAAGTCCATGCCTTAGGATTCATATATAAACTGTCTAAATATATCCATTCCTTGTGCAAATGTTATAAATAATTCAATGCAAAATTTTATAATTATCTAATATTATATATATATATAATGGATCTATTTTTAAAATAACACAACCAATTGATAATATATATATATATATATATATATTAATTCATTTTATTTTCAAACGCAACTTTCCATTGGTCTTATTAAATGTAGAAAATATGTTATGTATTTGTGAAAAATCTTGTATTTTCGCTAATCCGTCTATATATATTGAGAATCGTCCACATGTTTTTTTTTTAAATATAGTATTTGCCAACGGCTTCTACTCCACGTAAAATTGTCATCTCACTTATATATCAATCCCTAAATAACAAATCACAAAATTTTAAATCGTTTAAATACATATAGATAATAGTGATAATATATACATTATACATATATATATAGAGAGAGACGATTGGTTGAGCATGGACAGATCGGTCTAATTAACAATGTGACTACATATATGGATACTATAAGAGTTTACAGTTGTGATCGAAACATGTTAGTATATATACAGTTGTGATCGAACATGTAGTATATATATATACAGTTGTGATCGAAATATGTAGTATATATATATATATATATGGGGTTTGTTTGTGTAATAATAATAACAGGGGCGGCAAGGCTGTCTTGATGAGTCGGTATCTGTTCAATACCACATCACATGTGACTATCACTCTCTCAACTATACATATATATATTACCGTCAATTAATTCAATTATAATGGAAAACTATATAGTTAATTCGAATTTCATGATATTCTTATGAATAAATCACTGAGTGGTGGTGGCATTGGTACTCTTCTTATATATATATATATATATATATTGTATTGAGCATATCTGAAGGGTGTAGGGTTAAATGAAGAGTTACTTAGAGAGCTTGGAAGACTAAGAGAGATTTCAACGGCCACCCAATTCATCACTTTGGCCACCAAAGTCTTTTAAATGTTTCAATAAATTCATGCATCTGCCATCTGTTCTTCCCCTTCTCTCTTCATTAATCTCTCTCTCTCTCTCTACATCTCCTTACACTTACTTAATTTGTCCTCCGCTCCTCCTCTTCACCCTCATGCCCACAAGCTTCAAACATCACCAAACTCATCCCATCCACGGCGGCTGCCACCGCACCATGGCCGTTTCGCGGTGGATCAACCGCATTCTGGCCTTCTTCGTCTTCTTTTTCCTCGACATTCTCGATTTCTTGCTTTGCTTCACCTACAAGGCATTGGATTTCATCTTCGAGTCAGAATGGAAACCATGTTACTGCTGCCCTCCTCCACCGGCCAAACATTCCGACGGAAGCAACGGCGGCAAGATCATTGTGTCGCAACCAGGGGAGTATTCGAAGGTGGTGTCTCTTACAAGAACGAAGATCCATTTTGATGAGATCTCAAACACACTTTATTCACGCCCTTCACTTCCCACGAGGCTCTCTAAGCTCGTGAAATGCTTCAAGGGTCGATTTAATCAAAAAATGGAGAAATCTGAGGAACAAAAGAGAAGAAAGAGAAGAGTTGTGACTGTCAGTTCGACGGTGGTGGAGAAGTCGCAGAGAGTCCCACGATGGTCCGATTGCCATTGTCGATTTTGCACTTGTTGGCTTTCTTCTTCAAAAGATTCACTCTTTGTTAAAGTTCAACAACCCAAAGGTAAATTCACATATATATATATACATAAATACATCGTAGTAGTAAATCCAAGTCATGTTCATGTCTGTAGAGATGTACGGTACAGCATGCATGCATGCATATATATAGTTGTAATGGACATGATTAGTTGAATGTCACGTCTTAATATTTAAGACATTATAATAAATATTAAGATTTAGACACTAATTCCATGCATTTAAAGGATATATGTATACAATTTTATAATAATAATTAACAAAGAAAGTGACGAAAGTGCAGAGACCAAGGCGCAAGAAAACGTGCTGTTCATCCATGGATTCTTATCGTCATCAGCATTTTGGACAGAGACAGTATTCCCAAACATGTCAGAAACAACGAAATCCAATTACAGACTAATAGCCATCGACTTATTAGGATATGGAAGAAGCCCTAAACCTAATGACTCTTCATATACACTGAGAGAACATTTAGAGATGATAGAGAGATCTGTGATCTCTCAATTCAGACTCAAATCCTTTCACCTCGTGGCTCACTCTTTAGGCTGCATTTTGGCTCTTGCCCTCGCCGTTAAACACCCTGCCGCCGTCAAGTCTCTCACCCTACTCGCTCCTGTACGTCTATTATTTTACATTTTTATTTATATTTTTATACATTTAAATAATGGTAATAAAAAAATGCAATGCAGCCATATTACGCGGTGCCAAAGGGAGTAGAGGGGACAGAATACGTAATGAGAAAGGTGGCTCCAAAGGAAGTATGGCCGCCCATTGCCTTCGGAGCTTCGGTCGCCAGTTGGTACGAACATATCAGTCGCACTGTCAGCCTTGTTCTTTGTAAAAACCATCTCTTCTTGGATTATCTCACCAGACTTTTCACCAGAAACAGGTAAATATATATATATATATATATCTATATATTCTCCTTTTTTTCCTGTCTGCATGCCTTTGGGGAAACACAATATATCTATGTCTATACGTTTGTGAGCCACTCGTACACTCTCGTGACGTCGACTTTTGAAATTTTGTGGTGCCTCAAATTTATTATTTGGTCGGCAATATATGTAAATAATATTTTAAATGGGAATGATGTACATATATATATAGATATGGGGTATAATTAATATGATGTAAGTAATGAAAGAGAAAGCGATATATATCCATGTATAATTGTATAAATGCATGCAGGATTCGAACATATTTGATAGAAGGGTTCTTCTGCCATACACATAATGCATCATGGCATACTTTACATAACATCATCTTCGGGACCGGAAGTCAACTCGATGTTTACTTGGATTTTGTCCGTGACCACGTGGACTGTGACGTCAGCATCTTCCATGGAAGCAAAGATGAGCTCATCCCTCTCCATTGTAGCTTCGACTTCAAGAGGAAAGTGCCACGTGCCAAAGTCAACGTGGTCAACGGCAAGGATCATATCACCATCGTCGTTGGAAGACAGAAGGAGTTCGCTTCAGAGCTGGAGGAGATATGGCGTAAATCATCCCAACAACACGACTGATTATATATATATATATACACACATACACGAGCTGAAATCATATATATATATGTATTTTGCACTGATGGAGGAGGAATCTCGAATTTTTTTTTACAAATCAAAGATCGGATCCCCGATGATTATGCACCAAATTATTTGTACGTGCTTTTGTTGTAGATATACATTGAAGTCCGATATTGATCACTTTGATTACATATGTAATTTGATTATATTATCACTTATTATCTTATAATATAAGATCATATAGTTCATATATCATATCATCAATTGTTTTCTGGCGATATATAAGTTTTTTTTTGTAATTAAGGTGTATGGTTAATAAAAAAACGCTTTACAATATTTGATTATATGAATTGGCATATACTAAACAATAACAAAGCCAATGGCTAGCTAGGATGGAATTGGTAATATCGAATGACTGAAGTTTTGGTGCGTAACAATTCCGGTTATATGATTTATAATTTTTTTTTATCAAAAGTTTAAAGTAAAAAATAACTAATATTAATATTATGCCCAATAAAATAGATTTTAAAATTTGTAACTGTGCGTACGTATTTGTCTATTTTGGAGAACGTTTGATATTTCGAAGTATTTGTTCGTCCATAAAATGTATTATATTATATTTATACGAGTACAATTTAATCTATATGAGTTGAGTACAATTAACATTGTTATATATATAGTTGTGATGTTATATTTACATATCGAATTATTAATTTATTTTAAAAATTACACAAACCATTAAGATATATAAATATGTATATATTAGATTACAAAATAAAATGTATCAATTTTCTTAAAACTGATTAATATATGATACATTTAATTTAAAGGCATACAGCTAATTTTAATAAAATCATAAATGAAAAAGGCAAAGTGGGAGAGTGAAGACGTGGGTCAGTTAGGGCCCATGTTAATGTGTCTGGATAGCCCATTTAATGTAAAACAGCTATTTTTTAGAAAACAAATCTTTTATTTGGTAATCAAATAATATATAATTTTTGCATTATTTGATTTTATTAAATAAAAAAGGCAGAAACGTTTAATAAGATGCGACAAAAGGCTTAGCTGTGTTAATTAAAACTAACCCATAAAAAAATATATATAGTGGAGATTGAGTTGTAACTTGTATTGTGTGTGTGTCTTTTCCATGTTTTATATATATATATATATATATTGGAAGAAAATAAAAAGGAAAAAATAAACAATATAGAGAAGTAAAGGGGGTTGAATTATTAAATATTGGATCGCTAATTAGTACTAAGAATTAAGAAAAAGAAAAGGTAAAAAAAAAAGAGGAGCAGTGATGCATGCAATGTCAGCTTCAGAAATTGATTACACACTGAAACACATACTCTCTCTCTCTCTATAAATTTTTTTTATTAATAAAAATTTTGAAATTTAGTTTAGGATTTTTGAATTGGATATCGGTTAATACGATTATTTTTTATTTAGTAGAATGATTAGAATTTAAGGATAAATACATTTTTTTCATTTATTGAGTTGACCTAATTAGCTTTAATAGAAAGGTAACCCTTTGTTACTATTTAAATATATTAAGGTAAATTTATAATATGATTATCATTTTTTTTGTATTTTAATATTTATTTACTCAATTAGTATTTTAAAAGCCAAATTAACGGTTAAAATCCCTATTCAAGCACTGATTGATATATATATATATATATGTTGATTAAAATAGAATAACATGGAGTTATAAATAGTGGTGAAAAGGATTTCTCATCGTGAGCGAGAAAATATGATCTTATAATGAAATCTACTTCCAAGAATAAGAAAAAAAAAGATAAAGAAAAAATCTTAATTAAAAAATAATTCATAAGTCGACTCAATCCAATACAAAGTATTTGAACTTTTTGATGGTAATATATATAATTATATGACATACTGAACATTATGTAATTTATATATATATATATATGACATATTGAACATTAACTTAAACGTGTAAAGTTGCATTTGATATCTTTTTTCTATTAAATCGTCTTTTACAACGAATCGATCTTCGTGCCATCCAAAAAAAGAGAGGAAGAATCGATTCCATAGCATGAATGAACCATAAACCATATCAAACTATATGTATATAAATATATATATATATATACATTTATATAATAAAAAATCAGAAACAAAAATGTAAAGAGGATATTGGAAAGGTGAAAGATTGATTCTTTTTGTTTGAAGGAATTGATGACGAGAGAAGAGTGAGTCGTACGTTTCCCTTAAAGCATTCCCAATAAAGAATCCATTCTCATTTTCATCTTTTTTTTTCTTTTTTAGATTGAATCATTCTAATTAGTCAATTTTTACATGCATTAGACTGAAGTATTTACAAGAGTGTATATATATATACACACACATATATATGAAAGTTTTATCACAATCTTCACGTAGGCAACTGATAACCCTCCAATCCAATTCAATCCTTTTGCAAAAACATCAGAGATCTGTATAAGAGAGTTATCTGAATTTTACAAAAAGGAAAACAAAAACCATAGATAATATTATATGTGAAAATCTATTGGACCTAATGAAATTCGATCCATGGTTGAAATATTTATGATGAAATATTAAAAAAATGAAATAAAAAGGATGAAGAACATGGTAAGGAACAAAGCTCACCCGTGTAATATTATCTATGGAGAAGCCATAATTGGGGGGAATGAAGCCTGGTCCGACGTCATTAACATTATAGATCAATCATTCTTCCTTCCTTTTTTAATACATATATATATATATATATTTACATATATAAATAAGGAGAACAATAACACGAATGAGAGATCTGTGATTAAGGGCCTCGAGCCAGACAACATTCCCCTCAAAAGACAAAGGCTTCAATTCAACCCCATTATGAACTCCACAAAACCCTAGCTTTTGATTCTCTCTCTACCCCTCCATCTCTCTCTATATCTATCTCCCTCTACATCTATCTCTCTCTCTACATATCTCTATCTCTCTCTATATCTCTCTCCCACTATATCTAGCTCTCTATCTCTCTCTCTCTTCTATCACACAGAGGAAGAAGAAGATGAGTGAAGGATAATGGAAAGAGGGCGATGAGTATTATAGCAAGCAAGACGTACTCTGTGAAGATTGTAGAATATAACAAAAAATCAATAATATATATATATATATATATATTAATATTTAAAAGGCATTGGAACATAAATAGAGACGGATGAAAAGGACAAAGGAAAGTCGTAAAATTCGCAGAACCCCATCTCTCTCTCTCTCCTCATTTTATTTATGTATTATTTATGTGAATGTATTTTGATCATTTTAATATATTCTTAAAAACACGTACACATGGAAATTAAATCCAAAGCAAAAAGAAAAGAACCTTAATATCCACAGACTCTTTGACAGATTTTAAATGAATAAATAAATGTATCTAATATTCGAACTATGCGATGTTTTAAATTTGTATACATTTTTTAGAATCATAAACGTTAATCAATTTCGACACATGTTATCTTATCAACGTTTCATTCTGTCATTATAATACATGTAAAGAATGTGAAAAAACATTATATACATATATATGCCAAGTTCTTATTATTTATCCAAAAAAAATTATAGTTTATGATTTTATAAGATGTTAGGAGTATATATATTTTACAAACTTGGAAATATTCAGAGAAAATAGAATGATTTGGTGTGAACCGAAACAAGAAATTATGTATTTGGAATTAATATATATATGTGTATTATATTAGATAAAGTAGCATTATCAAAACCCTAGAGTGGTAATATTCCCAAAGCAGACAAAGACAACAAGTATAATGTGAGAATATATAGAAAGTCTTTGTTCATATAATATTAAAATTTGGAAGCCCCCAACCTTAATTTCTTCCTATATAAATTTTATTTACAAATCATAGATATTATTTTAATAAAGGAAGAAATATTTGAAAGAAAGAAATAAAAAACAAAAGACAGACTGCAAGTGGACACGAAAGATTGAATAATTACCACATGATTAGGTTGGATTTGATGACAATGCCAGTTTTTACAGATATATATAGAGAGAGAGAGAAAGAGAGAGATCCGTGTATGTGTCAGATGAATGAAGAGTGAATGTCATTTACCTCACGTGACCTCATCTTTCTAATTATTATACTCAAATCAATATATATTTATATTACAAAATAAATCTATTAATTTAAGAGCAAATATCGGAGTGAAAAAAGGCCTTTGAGCTTTCTTTATAATAAGGCCCATGTTTTGCGAATACCCATTTGTAAAAAAGAAAAACCCTATTTATTGGGATGATTTTTTTCCGATATTTTGGGCAACGGTAAATTGGCATATACGAGATTATTGAGATGAACTCACATTTATGTACTTACATACATATTGATCAGATTCTAGAAATGTAATTAGAATCTTGAATCAAACAAGGACCCTTCTCTTACTGCTCTTTCTTCACCTTCACGTCCCCATTTGGCATCATATTTTCCGATTGAGCCTTCCGTTTTGATTCCTGAATCCATATGACAAATACAAGTAAATGAATTTGATGTTCATACGATATGACAAAGTACAAGTAAATGAACTTACAGCAACAGAAGTAGCACGGATCTCTCTGTACATCTCTACTTCCTCTGGAAATACTTCTTCCAGCTCTTCTAATAGATGTTTCCTCAAACTCTGTCCAAATCCAACACCAACAATTACTTCTCATTCTAACCCTAACCCTAACCCTAACCCTAACAATGTCAATTCGCTTTAAAAGAAGAGTACCTTAAAGGCATCAGTCTTCCCCTTTGTACTTTGATTTCTTGCTATGCAGCTATTTATGACATCTCTTGTGAACTCATCTGGATTCTTCCCATCATCGATTAAACTGAACCAACAACCAATCCAACATAAAAAAAAACAATTCGATCGATAAAACATGATCTAATGATAGTATTTTTTTGGATTTCATCTCACTTCAGAATCTCCATAGGTACTTGAATGTTGCACTTCTCTGATAACTTAGCCATGTTATCCAACTCCATCACCAGAGAATTGCTGAAAACAAAAGGATCAACGAAGGTACCCAATATCTAACCCTAGAAACGATTTGAGGTTGAAGACTTACAGGCGTTGGAGGAGAGAGAGCTGCGACGAGGGATTAAAGGAAGAGACAGTAAGGTATAATTGATGAAGCAGGCCAAGAGTTTTCTGAACGGAGTTGATGACTTGGTTCAGATTCTCCTTTGGATCATCCACCGAAGCCGCATCCGTAGTCGTTACACCGTCGCCGGTTTGATAATTCATCGTACCATTCATCCCACTCCCACCAATCCCTGAATTAGCGTTCTGCGATGAATCCATAACCAATCTGGACACACTATTTCAATTTTCAACCCTAACGCTCCAAAACAATCGGCTGACACAGACGGAGGAGGAACACCTTTGTAATGGCGAAGAAAGAAACTGAATCTGATTAGGTTAAAAATGGCGAATCAACACAAAATGGAGAACACAGAAAAGGAAAAATCGACTTTGACGACTGATCAATGAAATTAACCGAAACGACAACACCTTCGCTTTATTATATGGGCCCATCAACTCTTTAGGCCCATTAACGGCCCATATTAATTTACGTGACAATTTTAATTTACAATAATAATGATTTGGAATCAAAGAAGGGAAGGGGGAGAGAGCCAGGCAGAGGCAGTGAGGAGGGAGATATGCTTCCATCCCAATCGGAGGGTTCCATCTCTTTGTTGAACCAATGTGTATCCTTTCCACGGCATCATCCCCAGCAGCAGCCCTGCCTGTGTAGCCGGGTTGCCCCTCAGCGATACGGGTCTAAACCCGACCCGACTCAGTTCCTCCCACCATCTCCATCCTCCTTCTTCACCCATCACTATGTTCCTTATCTCTCTCCCAAACAACTCCTCTTCCACTCTGTACCTCTCTGCGTTCTCCTCCTCCATTCCTTCTCCTAGCGCGTCGAACAACGCGCTGTAATAATGCAGGGCCTCCACGAACCTCCCCATGAACCTCCTTTCCCCTCCGTCCCTCACGTCTTGCTCCACCACCGTCACCAGTCTCGGCTTCATTCGCCGTAGCACCTCCACCGCTCCTGCCTCGCTCCCAGTTACGTCGTACAGTCGGTGCTGCATCCAGTGTACCACTACTGTCTCCTCCCTTCTAATCCCTACTTCCCTTAGTTCCCCGATTTTCCCTTCCACCGCGTTGAATTCGAACGGCAGATCAAGCGACGCGGCGAAATCCGCTAGTCTCCGACCTGTGGAGGCGAGGAGATCGGCGGAGGACCCGAAACCCGTGATTCTCAAAGATCGAAGCTTTCGAGTGCGGGACGCGAGGATGTGGAACAGTGCTGGCCACTGAAGGCCCTGCATCACGTCCAGATCGATGATGTGGACGCGATCCTCCCCTTCCACCGCTTCGAAGATCGCTTGATTCGCCGTGAAATGAGAGAATTTGATGAGCGGACTCACAGAGTTGTACGATTGTAAGGCCGCGAAGATCTTCTGCGACTGAGCCATCGTGAGCGACCTCCCGGCGGTGAATGGAGTGTACGCGCAGAGACATGAACTGATGACTCGCGCCTGTAATGCCTGTGCAAAGTACGCGACCACACGCTCCGGCGACGAAGCGTAGGGAGAACTGACCTCAGAGATCTCAAGCAACAAACTTGAGGCTTCCTGGAGATTATCCGTGGCTACATATTCCGCTGACTGGAGGAGGAGGCCGAGGAGCCGGATGACGGTGGACTCGACGTCCTTGCAGAAGTTGGAGGCGGAGGAATCCCCGTGGAGATCTTTGGCGGTCATGGAAGTGAAGTGAAGTAATGATGGGTGAAGAACTTGTGGGTTTTGTGAAGGAAGATCAATGGAATCATTGAAGAGAGAGAGAGAGAGAGAGAGAGAGAGAGAGAGAGAGAGAGAGAGATTCGAAAACTGAAGAGATGTAAGGAAGAAATGACAAAGAATTAGAGAGAAAAGACAAAGGAACTTTTGTGATGGATAGGTACATAGATTCACTTCAGTTTGGTCAGGAAACCGACAAGGTGCTCGTGATGACCATCCCAAAAGAAGAAGACGACGTCTCTTCTCTACATCAACTCTCTGTTGCTTCACTTCCCAAACGCAACTGCCACGTCAGCCCGACCCCACTTCCATTACGATATATATATAGACATACGCACGGCCGGGTTTTGTTGCAGCGGTCACCGGAGGAGAGGACGCCGGTCAAGAATCCATAATACTGCTTGTTACGTATTTATAATTATACCCCTAAGGACTTAAACTATTTGGAAATAACCCCATGTTTTTGAAATTTATCATTTTATCCAACTTTATTAATAATCATTAAGGGCCCATTTTAACCGGGCCCACTAAAAATGGGCCCATTATTGGATCTCCCTTTTATTTTTATCCTCCATTGCCTCTTGAGGAAGGAAGGAAAGTAATGCGAGAGGAGAAAAGGGAGAGTAATAATTACAGTTTTAGAGAGAGAGAGAGAGAGAGAGAGAGAGAGAATTCTGAGAATCTTTGAAGCAAAAGTGAAGAAGGGATTTTGTAAAGCCAATCCCTAGTTTAGGGGGATGGTGCTTGGACCACTTCGATTGACGAAGACCGACAAAGTGGTGACCACTCTGTGCCAGGCCGCCGTCTCCCTGGTTCCGCTGGCGCCGGCTATCGTCTTCTTCTTGTTATCGCTCGTCTTCTTTACCGGTGATAGCGGTGTGGGCAGATGGATCGTCTTTGCCGACGCTAGCAGCGGCGGAGCTGCGAAGAATGGCTTCTACGGCGGTGGATTCTGGTCGTCGGCTGTTGCTCCTTCCAATGTCGGTGTAGCTGTCGCCGTCACGGCCATGGCTGGCATCGCCGTGGCTATCACCGTTGTCTACTCCCGTAGGTAAAAGTTGAAATCACTGTGGATTGGGAATTGAAATACTAGTGGATCTGTTTGTGTTTTTGATTGATGATGTTCAAAGAGAGAAGCAAAGTGATAAGAACCAGTTAGGTGTATAACTCAGACCAAAAGCTTGCTTATAGAAGAGGGTTTCTAAGACTAACAGTCCTTATAAATCCCATATCAGAGCCTATTTTAATCCTTATAGGAATCACATTTGGCTTGTTATGAGATCCTGGTTCTGCAAGGTTTGACCTAAAACTTGGAATGGTTTGGAATTAGATCTCCATGTATCCCCTTCTTGCTGTTTCTGTGCTCTCTGACCAAATGAAGTTTCTGAGCTGTTTAGCGGATTGGTTGTAGCTCTCTATGTCCCAATGATGTCGTCCTAGAGGAGATTATTACAGAGAGGAGATTATAGTGATACCCTATCTTTTCAAAGTTGAATCTCAGTGAATTATTCTTCTCTTGCTACAATCAAAGATTTCAGGCTACTGTGTTTAGGTTACCCGAATCACCATGAGCTGTATACATCATGAACAATTGGAATCCTTTAACTGTGGCTCGAATGAGATCCATCTGTTTTGCGTTTATCTTTTTTCTTTAAAATGTTCTGACCCATCTGATGTCACCCTCTTGTTTATATCTCATTTCTGCAAATTCCGACTGGTTAGGGACTGATAGCATAATATTTGCATTAGCTAAGAGATAAGATGAATATGTTGGATAAATACAATTCACCTTGCTTGTTTGTTTGAACAAAGCTGATACAAAAGTTCACACATGTAGCGTTTCAATGTTCATGTACTTATCTTTGCTCATATGCCCTTTCAGAGGCAGTCTCAGATCGCCATGGTCACGAGGCAGAAGAAAGAATGCCCTTCAACCTAAACAGTGGCATGGTTATTTCACAGCAGAAGGCAGACTGAGTGATGGAGGCGTCCAATTTCTGAAGAAAGTTCGCAATGGGGTGTGTTGCTCAGTTAGTTTTAATGCATTTTCTAACTCTTCCACTCTACTTTCACCAATTTGTGTCCATATTTTCATTCCTATTTTTGTTTTCAGGGTGTTGATCCGAGCATCAGAGCAGAGGTTTGGCCGTTTCTCCTTGGAGTGTAAGAATCAACATCTGTCTCTACTTTATCTGTTTCCCGAGTCTTACTTAGTTTATGGTAGAATACTTAACACACTTGAAAATGCCACTGTTTTGAGTTCTTCTTCCGTATATTTGATAAGTATAATGAGAACCCTCAAGACTTTATCGTATATTATATCCTCATTGTTTATCAATTTGTTTTCTTCTTGCAGTTATGATTTAAACAGCACCAAAGAAGAAAGGGCTTCTATTCGGCAACAGAAACAGTATGCTTTTCTTTTAAGTTTACCAGATCTCTGGCTTCTATACACAGCTGCTGTATTTTGCTGTATATATTGATACTGTATAGTTTGCTTATATATTGACCCATATCTCTTGCAGGAAGGAATATGAGAACCTGCGGAAGCGGTGTCGTCAGGCTCAGGAACGAAATGAAAATGACTCTGTCCCGAAGCAGACTGACTATAGCAGCAACACAACGGACAACTCAGAAGTCAGTCAGGTTCTGGATTCTGCGGATCATGGAGATGTTAGTTCCATGAGACCCATCTCCATGGAGGAATCCGACCAATCATCGAACTCTGATCCCGTTCTGCAAAATGGGGATTGCGAAAAGAGTGTTGTCACCTCTGACGAGACCTCTGCTGCTGACGACTCAGACTCCGAATCCTCGAAAGAAACTGAAACTTCACCACTCCTTGCTGCTGAAGAATCCGAAGACCGTGAGAATTCGTGTCTGTCGAAATCCAAAACCCACACGGACGAAGATTTTGCGACGTGGCAGAGAATAATCCGGCTCGATGCTGTGAGAGCAAATGGTGAATGGGTGCTCTACTCGCCATCCCAAGCTGCCGTCTCCGAGACAAAGGCTCAACGGCTAGCCATTGACGTCGGTCTCAAGGATTACGAACACCTCGAACCCCACAGGATATTCCACGCGGCTCGGTTGGTAGCAATCCTCGAAGCCTATGCAATCTACGACCCTGAGATCGGATACTGCCAAGGTATGAGCGATCTATTATCTCCAGTAATCGTTGTGATCGAAGATGACGTCGTTGCATTCTGGTGCTTTGTCGGGTTCATGAAAAAAGCTCGACATAATTTCCGACTGGACGAAGTAGGAATAAGACGACAACTATCGATAGTATCGAAAATAATAAAAACGAAAGACAGAGATTTGTACAGACACTTAGAGAAGCTTCAAGCGGAGGATTGTTTCTTCGTGTACCGAATGGTGGTGGTTTTATTCAGACGAGAGTTAACGTTGGAACAGACATTATGTCTTTGGGAAGTAATGTGGGCAGACCAAACAGCGATCCGTGAAGGAAGAGGCAAAGCCACACGGCTGATGGAAGTGCCTCCGACGGACGATCTGTTGTTGTATGCGATCGCTGCAAGTGTGTTGCAGAGGAGGAAGACGATAATAGAGAAGTATATGAGTATGGATGAGATAATGAGGGAGTGTAATAGCATGTCTGGTCATCTTGATGTCTGGAAGCTTCTAGAAGATGCTCATGATTTGGTCTTTAAACTTCACCACAAGATCTCTCTTATGTAATAAACTCTACTCTTTTCTTTTCTTTTGTTTCAAACCCAAAAGACTTTTCATCTTATTCCATCCTAAATTATTTTAAATTATTTTAGAATTTAATTATTTATTGAATACAAATAAACATACCTCGGTAAATGATATTCTTTATCCAAACCCGTCGTTTTCATTTCCGCCATTAGACACTGTATTACTGAATTCCTGTGTCGTAGGCGGCGCGTGAGAGTCACTCGCCTAAGCTCATCATCTTCATGTCCATGGCGTCCGTATGGTGTCTCTCTTCTACTCGACCGCTTTTCTACTCTGCTTCTCTATACACCAAATCTCCTCTCTTCTCTTCTTCTTCTCAATATCACCTCCGAAACCCTAACCAGGTGATGATCATCATATCATGTCTTTGCTTTTCCTTTTTTATTTTGGAGTTTTTGTTTGATCCTTTTTGTATTGTGTAGTTGGGGAGGAAGGTGGAGAGAGGAATATGCAGAGCGGATTTCTCTCACGACGCCCCACTCGCGACTGCGATTGGCGCCTGCATACTCAGCTCCTTTGTGTTGCCGGTGGCGAAGCGAGCCGGAGACGAAGATGATGATGATGAAAGTTTGGCGATTGTTTCAACGGACATGAGATTGGCCGCCATGGGAATCATCAGCTTCATCCCTTACTTCAATTGGCTGGTTGATTTCCTTTACGTTCTTCATCTTCTTCAATTTGAAATTTGAAATTTGAAATTTGAAATTTGAAATTTGAAAAGTTCTTCTGCTTATGAAATCCTTTCGACAGAGTTGGGTGTTTGCTTGGCTTGATACTGGTAAAAGACGGTACGCTGTGTATGCTCTTCTGTATCTCCTTCCCTATCTCAGGTATGTTTCTTCAAATTTCTTCTGTGGAATCTGAGCAGAGAAATTTGTGAATTATACATTGATCAATGGATTCAAATTGAAGAAGATCGTACTCGAAATCATCTTTTTCTCATTAGAATTTGTGTGTATCGTACATGATAGAGCATTATTAGGATCTTTGTCTGTTGAGTTATGGCTTGAAGTTGTTCTTAATTTTGATGATTTTGGCAGTTCGAATCTGTCAATTTCCCCAGAAGAAAGCTGGTTGCCAATCACAAGCATCGTCTTAGGCATAATTCATGTTCAGGTTCTGATTCATTCTTCACAACATCTTCATCATCTAAACCCATTCCATGAGAATCTGATTCACATATCTGCAGCTTGAAGTAAGCATTGCAAACGGCGATCTTCAGACATTTCAAATCTTCAAAAACACTTCTGAGAAAAGTATCCAATCTGATGAACAACATCACAAGGTATGTTCCAGTTTTCTTAATCCTTAATAAGATCCTAAATCTGACCCTTATAAGCTTATAATCATTGCATTGCAGCAGAAAGGTAACAAGAGGAATCTTCCATTTGGTGATCAAATCCGCAGAAATGAGATTCATCCACCACCGAAGAACGAAAATCGAAACAGTAATTGGAGCGATAACGAAGAGAATTAACACTTCATATCCATCCATAGCTGCAGAATTCACCAAAAAGGGCATACCCTTTTTAACTGTAACTCTCTTTGAAAACAGATTTTGATACTTCTTTTTTTTATTCCAATCAAACCGGAATAAACCAAATCGAATTTTCGGGTTAAGGATCGGTTAATGAATAAATGGGCCTGTGTAATGGGCCGAAGCATTTCGGGGTATATATATAAATAGAAAGGTTACGTAAAAAAAGGCCCATTGGCGTTTATTTTGTTAGGGGAGGGGATGATTCCGCTTACGAAAGGGTTTAACCAGAAACTCTTCTCCTTCCTCCGTACGTCTGCACTTCATCGACCTCTGGCAGCCATGTCCTCCTCCGCTTGTGTCCCTAGGGTTTACTCTCCTCCTTCCATTCCATCGGAGGTTGCCGTCAAACGAGTCGGTACTCATAACGGAAGCTTTCACTGCGACGAAGCTCTCGGTTGCTTCATGATCCGCCTCACCGACAAGTTCTCCGGCGCTGATATTGTCCGTACTCGTGACCCTAAGGTACGAATACGATTCGGCTTCGCGTTTTGTTTTGGTGTTGCTGAGACGGATGTATTGCTGGAAATTTTTGTCGAAATTGAATACGCGTTTAGATATACTGATTCGGCTTCCGGAGTAGTCTTTTCTGGTGGTGATTTTGGATATGGAGACGAATTTTTGATGTTACGGAAGCTTTATTATGTTCATCTGTGTAATCGAATACTCGATCTGCTCATATTGTAAATCTAGCCGTTTGGTTACTTGATTGAGTAGTGTATCACACTCATTCTATATAGATTGCATCTATAATGAATTTGGATCCGCAATGGTTTATGCCTTCACTTAATGTATTTCTGGGGGGCTTGCAGGTATTGGCAGAACTTGACGCAGTGCTTGATGTTGGAGGCGCATATGATCCAAACAAAGACCTCTACGATCATCACCAAAAGGGGTTCGACGAGGTGTTTGGACACGGCTTTAACACCAAACTCAGCAGCGCTGGTCTTGTTTACAAGGCAATTCCTATTGTCATTTAATGGAAGAGATTTCTTTCTTATTGTCGTTTAATAATCGGGATATTGTCTGTTTTGCCTTCAGCATTTTGGTAAGGAGATCATAGCCAAGGAACTAAAAGTTGATCAAGATCACCCAGATGTTCAACGGTTGTTTTTAGCTGTCTACAAGAGCTTCATGGAGGTAATTTTGAATCTATCTTAGTCCTTTGTTTACTGGGAATAATCCGTTGGGTTATATTCTTAATCATGTCAGGCCATTGATGCGGTGGACAATGGAATTAATCAATATGATACTGATAAACCGCCAAGATATGTGAATAACACACATCTATCTTCAAGGGTCGGAAGATTAAATCTCGATTGGATCGAACCTGACCAGTCACAAGAGAAAGAGAACGAAGCCTTCCAACGTGCAATGATTCTTGCTGGAAATGAGTTCCTCGATGTGAGCACTCTTGACCATATATCACCATTCCAATCATCCATGATCGTCACTTATAAGCTTATAATTAATTTATTTCCGTTTGCATTCTAGAGTCTCCGGTTTTACGCAAGATCTTGGTTACCGGCCCGATCAATCGTAATGCAATGTCTTGAAGAAAGATTCAAGATAGATCCGAGTGGTGAGATTATGGTATTGAACAAATTCTGCCCTGTAAGTAGCGCGACCCTTTATACTCATTCAGCGGAATGCTTACATGATTTATGAACTGATGAGATCTGATTTGAATCGGCGAGAGCAGTGGAAGCTTCACTTGTTTGAACTTGAGCAAGAGATGAAGATAGAACCACTGATAAAATACGTAGTGTACGAGGACGAGAGGGGGAAGCAATGGAGAGTACAAGCGGTGGGTGTGGCTCCAGACAGGTTTGAGAGTCGGAAAGCGTTGCCAGAACGGTGGAGAGGTCTGAGGGACGATGAATTATCGAAAACGAGTGAGATCTCGGGTTGTGTCTTTGTTCATATGAGTGGCTTCATTGGAGGCAATCAGACGTTTGAAGGAGCTTTATCCATGGCTCGTTCTGCTTTGTCCTGAAGGGACACGACAGGTCACGACAGGACAGGACAGGACAACCTCTTTCTTTGCCTTTCCATTCACACACTCTTTAGTCTTTCTATTGTTGTACCAATGGTTTATTTCACGAATTTACTGATTTTGATTTAAACCGGACCGGTTTACGCAAACCACCAATGTCCTTTTCTTTTGTTCTTTTTTTTTTAGTAGTGAGAGCTGATGGGCCTAACCATGTTGGGCTATTTGACTTCTTATACTAAAACGGCTTGCATTTTGCTTCGTAAATACTAAAACGACACCACGTTGTATCACCTATCTTGTTTTCGAGCCACATCCATCCGCCATTCTTCAAGAGAGAGAGACAGAGAGAGAGAGAGATGTTACCGATTCATTGCAATCCTCCGGCGACAATCTCCGCCGTTAGATTTATGGGTTCTTCTCCGATCTCGCAAAGACTCGGTCACTCTAACGGAACAATCTCCGCCGCCGTAAACAGAAGCTTCTTCTTAGTGATAGAAAGGAAGGAGAGAGAAAGAAGGGGAGGAGGAGGAATCGTGTGCGGTGCAGGAGGTTTAGTTCCGGTGGATCCATGGGCACCAACAATGGATTCTCAAAGCATTGCTTCACAACTATTCGCTGTATCATTATTCCCATATATTGGATTCCTCTATTTCATCACCAAATCAAAATCAGCTCCCAAATTAACTCTCTTTGGTTTCTATTTCCTTCTTGCTTTTGTCGGAGCCACAAGTAAGTCCCCTCTTTCTTTCTTTCTTTCCATTATTCACTAATTTTTGCTTTTAATGGCCATTTTTACAATTTGGGCATTTGGGGTTTGTCTACCACACAGTTCCGGCTGGGATTTACGGTAATTTATTTTTATAATAATCAGTAATTAATAAGTTTTTTGGATAAGTAATTAAGTAAAAACTAATAAATATAGTGAAAATGTAGCCAAAGTGAAGTATGGAACATCGTTGTCAAATGTGGATTGGTTACATGGAGGAGCAGAATCACTTCTTACTCTTACCAATTTGTTCATCGTATTGGGTCTCCGACAAGCCTTGAGGAAGTCTCAAGATCATCAACACGATGAATCCTAATAATTCTCATCTCATTTCAAGAGATACATTATAATAAAGTTATATTCTTTTTGTAAACTAAATATTTTCCATCTAATTTTGACACATTTACGAAAAAAAATCATAACTTTGTAGACTAAATTTTATATATATATTCTAGAAAAAAAAAATTGTTCCAACATAAAATTGATAGATAATAATTAGCAAATGTATGGATTTAACGATTTATCCCATTGTCCTAACATTGGTAAAACTCAATCGACTTTCGGCCTATTAGTACCAATAAATGGGTTTAACGGTTGAGCCCATTGGACTACTAAATGGGCATAACGGGTTGGCCCATTAGGCTAAATATTAGTAACATAAATGAACTTAAAAGTTGAGCCCATCAGGCTAAACATTTGGGCTTAACCATGTAGCCCATTGGATTAATATTAATGAACTAAATGGATTTAAATTATAGATCAGTTATTTGAAATTGATCTGTTAATGTGAATCTAAATCATACGCGCATCAAATTCTCTAGACTATGTAGTCCAGTTATTTTGGTAGATTTCGAAAATAATAAAAAATGTGACATGTGAGAAAATTTTGGTCTCTATTCACTGTTTCTTTCGTTTTTAATAATAAACAAACAAACAAAAACTATATTCCACTTTACTATGTAAAAAGGTTAAGCTCATTCAATGTTCCGCCAAATAATATTAATGTAAAAAATAAAAAAAAATACTAATATTTTCAATTTTTAAAATATATGAACCAAAAATTCTGCATTTAGAAAAAATGAAATTAATAAATGCATTAAATATTGTATTAAATTTAATAAAATTAAAATTCAACATACTATATATATATAATTTTTTCAAAAGGTGTACCTTCAAAAATATTTATAAAGATAAACTTATGTTGTAATATTTATAAAATATTATATGAAAGTTTTTTTTATAAAACTAATTTCGTTACTAAAGATGAGTCATCTGAGTTTGAATTCAATTTGGATTGTTGAATATATGTATCCCAAAAAACATTTAAATGTTTGAATTTGGATGATTAGGCTAAACATCAGTAAAACTAAATGACCTTAATGGTTGAATATTATTGGGCTAACATTAGTGAAATTAGATGGGCTTCACTAAAGATCCGTTATTTCGAAATGAACTAATTATGTAAATCTACGCGCGAGATATACGTCACCACATCAAATCCTTTGGACTATAGTCCACCGATTATGGCAGTTTCTGAAAAAATTAAACGAAAAAAGGTCTATTTATCCTAAACTATTTCATTTTAATTATATTTTCCCGCAACTTTATTTTCCATCCTATTTTCTCCTAAACTATCGTTACTCATCTTATTCTCCCTTAACTTTAAAAAATCATCATATTTCCTATTTGTTAACTTTTTTGTAACTTTTCTGTTAATTTTTTTAAAACAATATATTCCCCCTAAACTATAGTACTTTAATCATATTCACCTCTCAACTTTTTTTTCATCTGATTCCGCCTAAAGAAGTAATTAATGTAAAACTTATAAAGATATAATTAAAACGACGTAATTAATGTAAAACATACAGATATAACTAGGGGTTTGAATCCATTGAAATACTCATGAAGTCTTTCGAGAATATTTTCTAGGGGTGGGTGTTTCGGGTTATCCGGACTGATCCGGATCGATCCAACCCGATAAACGAGGTTTGTAGAAAGTCCATATAGGTTCAAAATCTAAAACCCAAATGGGTTCGGATCGGTCCGGATTGGGTTCGGGAGAACCCGAAAAAAAACTCTAACCCTTCTAACCTAATTTTTTGTATGTTAGATTTGGAATCCAAATTAACCGTTTAAACCCGAATTACCTATTTAAACTCGAATTACCCGTTTAAAACCCGAATTACTTGTTTAAAACCCGAATTACCCATTTAAACCCGAATTACCCGTACTTAAATAACCCAAAACATCCGAAAAAACCGGGAAGCCGAAAGAACCCAAATACAATTCGGGTTTTTTGGGTTCTATGTTTCAAAACCCGAACAACCTGAACCCCACCAGAAACCCGAGAAACCCATCCCGAAAACCAAATGATTTTTTATTCAATTTTTTAAAATCCAAAGAACTCGAACCCAAAGAATCTTTTCCGAAACGTCCAACCCTAATATTTCTATCGTTCTATACTCTTCTATAAAATTCTATGATATGTGACAACTAATGCAATTTTAATATTGTAACAAAAAAATTATACTAAAATAATATATATATTTCTAATTAACAATTAAAATTAATTACAAAATTTTATATATTATCTTGAATATATAATGATTATGTTAAAAATATATTATTAATTTATATATTATTATATAATAATTGATAAATTTATTAATAAGTATATAAAAACTATATTTTTTTTTCAATTAGCTTTCGATGATTGTTATTATATTTTCGTTTAATTATTTACAATTCGCATATATTAATACATACTGTATAATGTACTTTTTATATTAATGTATATTTTTAAGCAATATAAATTTCTTTTTTTGGTACAGATATTAATAAAATTGATGGGTGTGGTGAAGAAATAAGCGTGAAAGAAAAGGGCATGAGGATAAGAAAAAGCTGTCATTCTTCTTCGATATTTCTACCTCTGCGGTTCTAGGGTTTGTCGATTGATTCCAGAGATCCACGAGGATTCCTTGATCTGAGTGCAGCAGGACGATTTCGGCGAAGCAGAGACTGACTTTGATTTCACTTTTCGCTTTGAGATTGGTTCATCGTCGATCTCCGCTGAAAGGTATGCTTAGAACTGCTTTGTGTTGTCGGGGACGGGGTTTTTCAGGTGTGGGATCCGGTGTGAGATTGAGAGATGGGGATAGTGATACGAGGTTACACGAAGCTATGGATTTGTGTAGTCATATGGTTCTGTCTCGTCCCCTCCCTTCGGTGTTTGCATTCAGTAAATCATTGAATTCCATTATGAGATTGGAACAGTATGGTGTTGCTATTGATCTTTGCAAGCAAATGGAATTGCTTGGTGTATCCCATAGTATATACACTTTGAATATTCTGACAGAAGCTTTTTGCCGTTTGCAAAGACAGGACTTGGCTCTGTCTGTTGTTGGAAAGGTTATGAAACTCGGTCACGAGGGAAAAATGGATAAGGCATCGAGTTTGGTTGATCAAATGGTAGAAATGAGACGTGAGTCCGATGATGTGACTTTTACCACTCTAGCCAAAGGATTTGCTAGAACAGGTAAAACTAAGATAGGTCACATGGCCTTAGATTTGCTTCGTAAAATGGACAAAAAACACATCAAGACAAACATTAAAATGATCAAAAGGAAAATCCTTCCTAATGTTGTCACTTTCACCGCTTTAATCAATATTTGTGTCAAGGAGGGTTGGCTGATAGAGGCGGAGGAATTGTACGAGGAGATGATCAAAAGAGGTATTGTTCCAGATGATATCACATATAACACATTGATCAACGGATATTGCAAGTATAATAGGGTTGAGGATGGTATGAAACTCTTCCATAAGATGGGTCGAATGGGATGTGTTGCGGATACAATCACTTACAACACTCTCATCCACGGACTCCTCCGAACAAATGATAATCGTGGTGCTCCAAAACGTCTCAAAGACGCTCTTATGTTGTTTTGTGAGATGGTTAAGAAAGGTGTTGGGCCAAATGTTTGTACCTTCACTTCTTTTATAAACGCCTATTGTAGCTTTGGTAGATGGGATGAGGCCTTTCAAATGTTGAATGAAATGATCGAAAGGAAAATCCTTCCTGATGTTGTCACTTTCAGTGCTTTAATCAATAATTGTGTCAAGGGGGGTTGGCTGTTGGAGGCGGAGGGATTGTACGAGAAAATGATCAAAAGAGGTATTGTTCCAAATAAAATCACATATAACACATTGATCAACGGATATTGCAAGGACAATAGGGTTGAGGATGGTATGAAACTCTTCCATAAGATGAGTCGAATGGGATGTGTTGCTGATACAATCACTTACACCACTCTCATCCATGGACTCCTCCAAACAAACGATATTCGTGGTGCTGAAAAACTTTGTCAAGATATGGTTTCTCGTGGTGTGTCTCCAAACATTTATACTTATAACGTTTTGCTGGAGGGTCTTTGTAGAAATAAGGAACATGAAAAAGCATTGAAATTATTCAAAGAGATGATGAAGAGTAAGATGAAAGTTGACATCGTTTCTTATAATACCATCATTCACAGCTTATGTAACGTCGGGAAAGTGAAAGATGCGTGGGATTTATTTAGTAGTCTCCCTCTCAAAGGAGTGAAGTTGGATACTATAACATACAGTATAATGATTTCTGGGTTTTGTTCGAAAGGTGCACTAAAGGAAGCAAAAGAGTTGTTTAGAAGAATGAAGGAGACAGAGAATGCCCCAAATGAATACACATACAATATATTGCTAGATGGTCTTTGTAGAAATAAGGAACTTGAAAGGGCATTGCAATTATTCGAAGAGATGATGAAGAGTAAGATGAAAGTTGATATCGTTTCTTATAATACCATCATTCAAGGCTTATGTAAGGTCGGGAAAGTGGAAGATGCGTGGGATTTATTTAGTAGCTTCCCTCTCAAAGGAGTGAAGTTGAATACTATAACATACACTATAATGATTTCTGGGTTTTGTTCGAAAGGTGCACTAAAGGAAGCAAAAGAGTTGTTTAGAAGAATGAAGGAGACAGAGAATGCCCCAAATGAATATACATATAATATATTGATTAGAGAACACCTTAGACGTAATGATATAACCAAAGCTGCTGAATTCATCCGAGAAATGCAGATTGCTGGGTTTTCTGCAAATGATTCCAATGTAAAATTGGTTGCGAAAATGGTAAATGATGGTAGATTGGAGAAAAGCTTTTTGGATTTGATTTCTCAGTGAGCATGGCGTCAAATTGAAGGGCCGACTGGATACATTTTGTTACGCCCGATGCCGCTCAAGAAGAGAGGTGAATTAGGTATGTCTCACTTCCACTTGCACTTCCTTTGGTTAATATGAATTCCGTGTTTGTTCCATGGTTGATGTCTTTGGACATTTGGATCAAAGGATTCAATCCTCGAGATTGTTCCATGGTTTATGTCTTGATATTCATTTTTAGCTTGTAACTCAAAGTGATGGCCTAATAATGACTTATTTGTTTGATATTAGCGAGTACGGGAAGTGATGGGATGGTGAGGCTGTGGCAATCCAATCTCAATGGTATGTGGCATCAACAAGCCACTCTCCATCCTCTCTCCTCCTAAGACCCTGAGACCGTATGTATGTATGACTGTATGTATGTACGTATGTATGACCCTTCATCTTTATGTATGTATGTATGACCATTCATCTTTGATTGATCACTGCAGAAACACAAGAGTGGACAGGAGATAGAGAGGCTGAACCCTTGAACGCTTGAGTAACCCCATAACCCATTTTAGCTTTGCTGAATCTTTTGGATTTACTTTGTTTTCAATTATAATCTTCCATTACACTTTTTGATTATATTATATGATCCATTTAATATAATATCCAAACTGTCACTGTTGGATTTGAAAGTCTCATTAATTTCATAACCCAAAGACAGATAAATGAAGGGCCTTTGGAGAAAACACCAAACGTCCTAATATGATGGCCATGTGATATGGCTCCCAAAAGCACATCAATTTTATGATATCCCCTTCGTGTATACATTACGACATGCCCATTTCTGCCCATGTGCCCTCCTCTCTCTCTCTCTCTCTCTCTCTCTTTATATATATATATATAACACTCCTAGCAATATACAAAATCACTCTCTCAGTCTATTAGATCCCAGAGAGAGAGAGAGAGAGAGAGAGAGAGAGAGATGAGAAGGCTACAATGGTTTGTAGTGTTGGTAATGATGATGTTAGGAGAAGAGAAGAAGGTGTTATGTGGTGAATACAAAGTAGGAGACTTGGATTCATGGGCTCTTCCTACTTCTTCTAATCCCTCTCTTTATTCCAAATGGTCCAAATCTCATTCCTTCCACATCGGTGATTCCCTCTGTAAGTCCTCTCTCTCTCTCTCTCTCTCTCTCTCTCCCTCTCTCTCGATTCACATCTAAAGATTCCTCTTTTATTTTATGACAGTGTTCCTATACCCTCCAAGCCAAGATTCAGTAATTCAAATCACCGCAGAGAGTTTCAAATCGTGCAACATCAAAAACCCAATACTCTTCATGAACGACGGCAACTCTCTCTTCAATCTCACTCAAAACGGTACCTTTTTCTTCACCAGTGGTCAACTTGGTCATTGCCACAAGAACCAGAAGCTTCAGATCTCCGTCGGTTCTTCCTCCGCCGCTGATGTCGTCGCTCAGTCTCCATCCGACGCCGCCGCTGGACCCTCTTATCCCACCGTCTTCGGCGCCATTCCTCTGCCGGAGAAATCTTCTTCACCTGTGATCTCTGTTTTCCCCATTGTCGTTGCTTCGCTGCTCTGCGCTGTCGTCGGCGCCATCATGTGATGTGATCTGATACAGCACAAATTTAAAGTATTTTATTTATTTTTAAATTATTTATGGACGATTTGTTATTTTTATTAATATTTATCGATCTCCTTCGTTTTTGTTGTAATTCTTTCTTTGGTCTCTTTATGATAATAAGCAAGTATACTTATTTTTCCCTCTTTCTAAAAGCAAAAAAAATAAAACACACAAAAAAAGAGCAATCTAATGCATATTACTCTGTTATATATATATATATATATATCAAACCTCGTTTTAAATAAATATATCATTTTATAGATATCAACGATATCTATAAAATAAATCATCTTGTAATTATTTATCCGAGAGGTACACGATTTCTACATAAATGATTCGGTTATATATTAGTGTAATATGATGACATGATCATTATGTATAAATTAGTTAGAACTCTTTTATCACTTTTCATATTAAATAAACAAATCGAGATTAATTCTAATTTTATAATACTACCAAACCAAGTAGGGAATAATATTATGGCCAACTGTCACCGACACCGTCACTTAATAAAATTTGATTATTTGAGAAAATACCAAAAAATTAAACAGGCCCACTCGCGTATGTTATTTTATCTAATAAAGAGAAAAAAATGAAAAAAATTAAATTTACCAGTCGGATTTTGGAATTTGGACTAAAGATTAAAAAAAATAACACACATTCTTCTGATCAGTAAATAATAAATAAAAATACAATAATAAAAACAAAGTTTAATCTTTCTCCTCTGAGCACACAAAAAAGCAAAGCCCAGAGTGAAGGAAAAGGGCTTAAAACTCTCAAGCTCACCCAAAAAAAAAACAAACAAACAAACAAAAGATGAAACTAATCATTAAACCGGTTCGGTTTAACAAAAACCGAATAAAACGATTTCGGTTCGGTTCGGTTTATGAGATTATATCCAAATTTACGTACTTACATTATTCTTGATCCACTTACGTTTGGCATTCTCAATTGCATCTTCTTTAAGCCTCAAGAGTTCTTTGTAAGACTCTTCAAATTGCATCTCTATTGTCTTCAACTCTCTCTTCAGCTCTTCCCTTTCTTCACCCATTGACCAATTGCTCCTCATGCTCCATTCCTCCGACCACGATTCCATCGTCACCGACTCTTCCACCGCTTCCGTCCCTTTCTTCCCCTCGTTCAAAACGCATCCACCAGACCCGACATCCAAATCCGAGGTCACAGCCATGTAATAATCCGAAGATATGTTCGAATGATCCCCTGCAGATAGATACGGAGAATTCTCAAGTGATGTGTACAGACTGTTGTTCCGATGAGTAGTCGATGATCGGTTAGAAATAAGCTTCATTATCAACTCATCGATCATCTCCGCTATCACTATAACCTCTTGGCTCGACAGATCAAGCTGTTCCACCATTTCCTCTGCAATTGCTGTTGCTGTGTCTGAATTCAGATAGAACGCAAAGTGCACGATTCTCGCTTGACCTGTTACGACAAATCAGATCACATCTTTCATACTTTCAAAACGATCAAATCACGGGTTTTATGTAAAAGTAAGTAACAAACCAGATAGGTCAGCGATACGCAGAGTCATTGAGGCCGTGACATCATCAGTCTTATCCCCTCTCAACCTGAACTCTTTCTCCTCTGCAACCCTCTCAAGTTCAAGAGTCATAAGCCAAGGGTGGTATTCATGGTTGCTTTTAAGCGAGGAGCAAACAGAGACGGTTTTATTATCAACGTCCATCGGGAGATGTTCAGACGGAAGTGATTTGACAGATTTAGATAATCCGGTAGAAGCAGAGTCTGTTGCCAAGAATGGATCTTTCAAGAGCTCAAGAGCAGTTGGCCTCGACCCAGCAGGAAGAAGACACTTTTCTATGAATTGCTTAACTTGACAATCATCCACTTTGCTCAAAGATTGAGGCTTTATGCCCTGCAAAAAAAAAAACAAAATTTTTTGTTTCAAAGAGGAAGCAGAGATCGACTTTAATGGAGGATTCTCAAGACCCATGAAGACTTACCGAAGTAACCTTCTTGTATATTTGAGCCTGATTTCTGCATTCACTGTATGGATATTCGCATGTAACCATCTCCAACATGCACATTCCAAACGAATATATGTCAACCAGCTCATTGTATTCCTCTTCGTAAAGCTCAGGTGCCATGAATTCCGGAGTACCTGAATATTATTATTCAGTTATCGAAATGCCAAAGATTACGGGTCAAAACAAAGTTTAAAACTTTATTACCAATAACGCTTCGTGCGGTGGGTTGCTGCATAACAGCTGCAAGCCCAAGATCTCCAATTTTGACCTCTCCAGTATTTCCATTGACAAATATATTATCACACTTAAGATCACGGTGAATTACAGGTGGATTATGAGTATGCAAATAGTGTAAGCCTCGAAGAATCTGTCTTGCCCAGTTCTTAATAGCCTTGGGATCAACCTTCCTGTGTTTCTTCCGATATCTTCCCACCAAAAGAAATCACAAACAGGACAGACAACACTGTCAACCGCTGTAATAGAAACAGAAGAAGACAGAGAGGTAAAGAAAGACTTACGCCCTCAAACTCCCAGAGGTGAAGAGCTCTGTAATCATATTGATGGTCTTGTTCTTATCATCGACCCAAGAATGAAAGAGTTTGATGATGTTTTCATGGTTTAAAGCCTTGAGAAGATGAACTTCAGAATAAAGCCTTTCAAGTTGGCCAGGCATCTGCATTACATCTTCTATGCTCACTAGGTTCCAAGCAACTTCAATCCCATCCACTTCGTCGAATGCTTTATATCTGATTCAGACACACAGATTAAATCCAATTGTCTCCAACTAAATCATAAAAGAACAGATGAATTTGAAGAACCATACACGTTTTTGAAGGCTCCTTTCCCCAACACGTCGAAATACTGAAGGATAAACAGAGAGAGAGATTGATTAATAACATTACAGGAACTAAAACCATGTTGAATAAACACAAAACAAAACCAGGCATAGTTATGTTTGATTCCTTCAATTTGCAAAGAACTAACGCCACAAAGGAACGGATACTGATAATTCAATCCTAACAAAGTAAATGTCCGTTCAGATGAGCTCAATTCTGATGATCGTCCTCATTATTCAGTATCACAAATTCTATATGATGAGCTCAAACAGGAGGAACCCAGAAAGAAAAAATCCGACAAAAACCAAACATATGAATGTTTGATTCCTTCAATTTGTAAAGGAACAGATACTAATAATTCAATCCTAACAAAGTAAAGAGTCCGTTCAGATGAGCTCGATCAAAACCCTAATGTACCGAACATGTAAAAGGAAAAAAGAGTTGCATACCCTAATGTAGCGACCAGTTGGATCTTTCTCGGCGAACTCAACATCCTTTGTCACCAATTTATCGCCTAAAAATCCAGAACCAGACGCCATATACACAAATCAAGAGAAATCGAGAAACAACAAACAGAAAGAAGAGGAGGCAAGGGAGAGATGAAATCGGAAATCGGAAATCGGGAAGAGAGTTGGATAAGGCGACGGGAGGGTCAAGAGCAACAAGAGAAGCGACGATCGGAGAAAGCTTCACAGGCGAAGCAATAGGAATCTATCGCCGATGGAAATCGAGATCGGAAACGGAGTATTCCGGAGAAGGGAATCCCCATCTCCAATCCGATCCACCACCGAAATCCTCCGTCGTTGGGAATCGTGACTCTTAAGCGATCAACAAACTCCATGATTCCACCATTTTACCCTAAAAAGACAGAAAATCGCTGGAATTTTCAGGGCTGAGAGAGGAATGAAGATTGATAACAAAATTTGTCTGAGACCAAATTGGGAACCCAAATTTGCTGTCCTTATCAATACAACCAACAAACAAACATTCTTATTAAACCGAACGTCGGTTTAATCAAACCGGTGTCGTGGTGTAGTTGGTTATCACGTCAGTCTAACACACTGAAGGTCTCCGGTTCGAGTCCGGGCGACGCCATTTTCTTTTTTTATTCCTTTTTCTAAATCTGATTTCCTTACAGAACTTTGCTAAAATCAAGAGTATATTTATTTATTACTAGTAATATATATATATATAATAATGTATATTTTAAATTATATCATTTTGTATATATAAATTGGTTGACTTTGTAGTTCATGACAATATCAAAGATGTCACGGCTTTTTATATAATTTAATTTTAGTCAAACAGAATAATGAAATATAAAAAATAAAGTTTTAAAATATAACAAATGATGATATTTTCTTAGAAGAAAAAACAAAGATGAATGAATATACATGTTAAAATTACAAAAAGAAAAAAATGATACCACAACACTTTGTATTATCTCGTATCAATTATAACATTAATAATAGATTAGTACATGTTTTAAACAATTTTACACTCTTTAATTACTTTTTGAATGCAATTAAATTACTAAGACTTATTCATCTATCTTACAATCTAATTTTTCATTAAATCATTTTAAAACATAATCTAAAACGATTTGACGAAATTAAAAGGAGCAGATATTGAATCTGAATATTCAGAAAGATCGATAATTGAATTTGTATCCCTCAAATAATCATTGTCTTGTTGTTGTAGAAATTGAACAAGTGACCAAAACACTTCTTGTCGTGTCATATGTCCTTTTGCCTGTCATATTTCAATTCCCATTTCAGAATTATAAATTTATCACATATATCTATAATTATAAAATTCCTCCAAATTATATAGAAAAAATAAATTAAAAAATTATACCTCTACAATGAAATGAGTCCATATTATGTCATCTTTAGATTCCATGACTCCTTTCAAGATATTCAATCCCAAACCTTTGATTACGTCAGCAATCTCCAATAATTTCCCACGTTTTTCACAAAGCATCTAACGAAAAATCAACAAAAAAAAAGATGAGTTTCATCATATCATCGTAAATACAATATATATATATGTATATATATAAATATATAAATAAATGAAACCTGGATCTGCATGAGGCCTGGTGGGTTCAAATCTTGGACTATGATTGGACAGACAAGTGATTCATCACCCACTTCAAACGCCCAAGTCGCCCAACCTTTCTGCTTCATCAAAAAACGAATCTTTATTACATATTTTATCTTTAAATTTCACAGATTTACAGATATTATCTTTAAATTTCAGATATTTTATTACAGACATTTTTAAAGTTGTTACCTTTGGGTCGTAAGATTGTTTGAGTTTGTATGAATACGTGGCAATGCTTTGCATGAAGAACATGTGTTTGATTGTAAGATCAAGCAATGATTCGATACTACACTGTTGGATATGAACAAATAAAGAACAATAATATTAATTTATTTCTGGTTAATTAATCCAACAAAATATATCATCAAAAGCATTAATTAAAGAAATATATGTTACCTTTGAACCATTTGGAACCATCCCTCTTAGCTCTTTGATTCGATCTTTAATCATCTCTCGATCCTTTGACTTTCCTTTTTTCTTACATGACCCAGAATTTGAATTCACCAAAGCCTCTAACTTGCTTAGAGGGTTATCCAAATTCGTCTGAATCAGACAGAATCTTGAAGTTTGATCTGAACAAGTGTCCAGTTTTTGCCTTTTGGAAGGATTCAGACAGAAATCATCAAAGCTTGTTCCTTTAAGAGATTCAGAGATATTTGAATCTGAATTCATCTTCTGCTGTATTAATCTTTCTGTTTGATTCAACATTTCATCGCTTTCAAGAATCTGAAAAAACAGATGAAAAAAAGACAGTTCATCAGATTCCCTCGCCATTAGAATGAAAGTAATATGCATGTTATGTAATATTTAAATAGTTTCGGATTAAAAGTGTAATTAATAAAAGTTAGATTTTCGTTATCAAATTATAGAAACAGGAACAAAAATTCTAGTAGCCGCAAAAAAGAAAAAAAAGAACGAAACAGTTTCATTCATCGGAGAATTCCGCACTAAAGATTAAAGGCAAAATTTGATCTCGACGTGGATATATGTAGAGGGCTTATCTTATCAAATCTTGTATCCGATAATAACACGTTTAACGTTAATAGGTATTCGAAATCATTTCTATATTTGTTCATCATTGAAACCTGAAAAACTAATCCAAACATGACTAGATCTAAAATTCGGGTTTATAAAATCATGTTTCCGCACCCCAAATCAACCCAATATAAAATATAATTCGAAATGATTATTAATTCATATGTAAATTTGATTAAACCTTCTTAGTGGATCCAAACTGAACAACACCTCGTGATCCAATAGGAACAATCAAAATTGTCTGAAAATCAGATGTGTCGGAAAACATCCACCGGTGGTTTCCGGTTAAAGCAGCTTCTCCGATGATTCTGTCAACAAGGAATATGAATGTATATATACGTATATTCAAATAATATATACGTATAAATAGATACATATATAGCTTAGCTTACCCTTGGCCAAATATATGAACTTGCCGAAGTATATCATTGATAAGTGTAAGTACTACTTGTTCATCATCATGGTAAGCATCCTCCAATCTCAGTAGCCTGTCATAATAATGGTTATATATATATATATATTCCATTTATTTTTTCATCAGAAAAACAAAAAAATAAATAACCCATAATGGATCTTATTATTTTAATGAAGAAGAAAATGGCAGACATGGAATTTTATTTCTCTGACCTAATTTTATCCAAAGCAATTAACAAATGCAACATAGAATTAAGAGAAAATAAAAAAAATAAAATAAAATAAAATAAGGAAACTTTACATGGAATTTGTGTGATCAGAGCTCCAAAAAACAGCAAAAGACCATCCATGGCTGCAACAAAGACTCTTCAAAATATGCTTAAGCTCCGAACCCATCTTCTTCCTCAAGTCAAGACCCGGAACTCACAATCGGGTCCCGGGTCGGGTAATATAACCCGTAAAGAATCCGATTCTACCTGAGAAGTTCTTGTTTGTCTTTGTGGATTTTGCTTTCGTTTAAGTAAAAATTAATTAAAAAGCTTCTGTTTTTATATCTAACATGAGCTACTGCTTGTTTCTTTATATGTATATATATACGCCTCTCTCTCTATATAGAGATATATATGTATATATATAATCCTGTGGGATATTTGTTTTTTTTTTTCAAGAATGAAAAAATCGCGATTGGTTTGTGTTACCGGTAACCGGTGAAGATATATGTCTAAGGGGAACCTGTTATAGCCGGTTGAAGTAACCATTTATTTATTCCTCACGAAAAATCATTTAGTATTTTTATGGGATAAATAAAACACATATTATTGGTATTCTTCTGTCATTAAACTTTTTTTAACAAAAATATCTCATAGAAAATATTTTATGTAAATATTTAGTTTTTCTTTGCTTTTTAATATGGATTATTCTTCCTTTTTCTCATTTATGTTTTACAATTACGTCGCAAATCGGGAATGAGATTTTTTATTTTTACAAGTATAATGCATTTTTTTAATTATTGCAAAAGCCTTATTGATATCAATATAATATTATGGGACGTAATTGCGAATGAGAATGAAAGATTTGAATTAATGACTTTTAAAATAAAAATCGATCGTCTTTTTTACAATTATACTGCACTAGTAGGCACTTTGTTATGTATGTGGTTTGTTTTACATGTGTAATTAGTATTTAAAAATAGATTATATATGTACTTAAAAATTAAATATAAAAAAATGAAAAAATATCATTGAAAAACACATTTGTATATGAACCCCAACAGAGGGAGAAAATGGGGACGTGGGGGAATCATTTTCTGATTCATTCAATATAATAATTATTATAACAATTATATATATAATTAAAATTTTCAAAATATATATATGAATAACCAACAATAATATATATAAAGTTGAAAGGTTATATATTTATATCTGGAGAGGTCCCCCAAAATCTTGAATAAGAGTATGATAATCTTGACTTAATTATATATATAATATATATATTGTATGTATTATATATATATATATAGGAAGAAGAAGAGGATTAGCTATAATTTTGGTCCCTTAGAATCGAAACAAGCTCAATCATGGCCGTCGAGATCTAAAAGTCAACGGCATCAAGATTTTTCATTCAAAATAGTATCCGAAAGTGATGAACTAAATCCAAAAAGTTAGATTTTTATGTTGTATACTTGTTCGCTATTTTCCTCTCTCTCTCTCTATATATATATAACAGCTTTAATTTCCTATATATATAATAGCTTTAATATATATGGAAATAAAAAAAATGGAAAAAGGAGAAGGAAGGAAGCCACGCTTTGTCCAAAGAGGTGAAAAAGAAGAATAATAATCTCAATTGGCTTATTTTGAGAGAATAAACTATTATAGTTATGTTATCATATTATTTCCCACTTTCCCCTTTCCATTACTTTTCTTTTTTCATTTAATTTCCCTTTTTTTAATTTCAATTCACAAATATATATGCATACATATTATGTTAATTATAGATATAAACTTGAATATATATATATATATAGTTGGTGTTTATGTCAAGTAATGCCGTTTCTTGTAATATTAATCGAATTTGTAACATGTTTATATATCGATATGTAAATATAAAGTAATGTTTATGTTTATTTATGTCTGCCGTCAACATCATATTATACTTATGACGTCTAAATTTATGATTTTAATCATCGTCATTAATTAATGTTTTTTTTTATTTTGCATGGGATTCTATTGAAGACGTATCATTGAGCTTTTATCTAAGATTATATATATATATATATATACATCTTTTACTGTGATATATACATATATATATACACACATACATCTTTTACTATAATAAACCATTCACTCTCGTAATAATTTCTTCGTAATGGTTTGACGCACCAAGAAAGTCAAATTATCTAAGAATTGATCACATAGTAATTGCATTTCCCTTATTATTTTTTAATTATATTGTTTTTCAAATATTATTTAATAGATTAGCAGCTATTAATTCCCAAATGAATTATTACCCCCAAGCAAACCATTACACCGAAAGTGTTGTTAAAAATTTTATTTTTTTCTTTTCTGTCTATAGAACTTAATGCTACGTATATATATAAAAAATATACATAATATATATAGATTACACCATATGTATTATTAAATATTAAAGTGTAAAACTCTAAATATTACGGTGAAAATAATCGATATTTATAATCATTTATATAATTAATGATGAAGATGATTTATTATAATCTCTCACACGATTTGAATTAATAATGTTATTTTAATGAAAACGTCATACAAATTTTATAGATTAATATTTGATAAATTAAATAAATGTCACATACAAAATTATTTTATTTGATAAGTTTGTTGATTACAAAATCATATATTAAAAACTCACGAATTCATATTAGATGAAACTCGAAATCACTAAATTTTTTTTATTTTTTTATCAAATAACTTTACTTATTTCATATCTATAAAAAATAGTTTTGATTTTTTTATGAATTATCAATATAACATTAATAAAATTTATAATTATTTAATTCATTGAAGACCGTCATTCGATCTAAGGGGTTTTGAACTTTCGACCCAATCAATTGTAGGTTGAAGGATTATTTATAATATAATATAACATAATATAATTTTTTTTCATTTTTTGTTTTCCCTCGTACTCGCATGGGAAATCGATTTTGGTAATTATTAGAGATCTATAAATAGTTTTAATTTTGAGGTGATCCAATAATAAAAGAGACTACGATTAACATTATTTATCATGCCCTGCTATGGTAATCGCTCAGCCAAAATATGTATAGAAACGGCAAAAAAAGTTGTGATTATTGATTTTAGTGATTATAAAAAAATATATATTGTTTAGAGTGAAAAAAAATTAAAGTTTTAAGAAGAAATTAAGGGATAGAAGGAAAGGGTTAAGAAAGTGGATTAATTCACTAATTAAGCAATCATAGAAGAAATTTCTAATCAATTTAAAAGGGCATAAAGAAGAAATACTTCAAGTGTGGTGCATGTGGTTACGGTGCACTGCGATACATACAATAAATTTTCCTACATCGAAAACAAAACAGCGTTGTGTCAGGGAATGTCTCTCCTTTCCTTACATTACTTTTTTTTTCTATTTTTGTCTTTTCACCTTTTTCACGTTTCCTTCTTTTTTTTCTTTTTTTTTTTATTTGTATCAAGTTATGTTATTTATGTAATAATTTGTAATGTTTTTAAATTAAGTACATTTACAGTAAATTACAGTTAAATTGAATATAAAAAATTACTGCAAATTGGAAGTCTGAATAAAATTGTTCTCCTTTTTTCCGGATTTTTTTTACCATGACTCTTCCAAAGTTACTTCTTATTATTATTTACTTTTTTTCCCATTCTGAATATTCTGTATCTATTTATTACTAACCATCTTTTGTTACTATCATCTTGTTTTAAAACACATAAACATTTCTTTTGTTATAATTTGTACTATTTAATATTGTTATTGTTCGTAAATCCATCCATTCAATTCGTTTATCAAACACAAATACAAATACACTTTTTAACTTATTATAACAATTACATTACATATATATTTTTAATCATATTCCATTTTTTCGAGGTTCGAGAAAGAAAAGATTCCGCGTCAGCAGAATATGACACGTGGAAAGCTATGATAGGTTTGACAGCACGATGACATATTGATTTTGAGGTTCATGGGTCGCTTATGGAGGCCACTCTGTCAGTATTGGTGGGTCCCACCCTACACTTCGCCACGTCAGCTTATCATAATATATGGGCTTTGTTTTATTGGGCTCGATGTTAGCTATAATATATATACACTACGCCCAATTTATTTTCCTCTTAACATTTTACATATTATACTAATTTTATCCAATTTATAATAATATCTTCTAAGTTATTATACTATATATATACACGATGGTGTGAGTAATCGTCCAATATATAAAATTTATGCATACGAACTGGATATTTTTTTAATAAAATTGTATATACTTAGAATGATACATTATAAAATTTTTATTAAATATAAAAACGTATGAATATTGACAATGTTTCACCAAATATTTTTTTTCAAATAAAAATAAAATCGGACTACACATTGTTATAAAAAAATTAATTTTTATTGAGACTAAATGTATAGGAGAGGGAGTATAGGCATCTTTTTTTAAAATTTAAATAAAAATGGATTTTCAATATAAATAATACTATATATAATTAAAGCCCAAATTGAAGCCCAAACTAGGTTGGATTTTTTGTGTTCACAACTATCGTAGCGTTCGTTCAAAATCAAACAGCCAGTCTCATCAATCCTTGATCTCTCCGATCGATTTCTCGGGAAGAAGAATGAAATCGCCGGCGGAGAATGCTGTACGTGAGAGCTACCGGTGCCTCCGACGGAGGTTAATCGGAATATGGAGTGGTTCACGTCCATCTTCCTCCTCTCTCCCGGCGTGGCCTGGACCATCCTTCACCTCTCTCATTTCATCGTAATCTCTCTTCCCCTTTTTCGTCTCTATCTGTTCGGTAGATTAATTTTCGGTTTGACTTGATTCTATTCGATTGAATTTGAATGTTCACGCGGGTACTGTGGATGACCTAATTTTGACTTATCTTAGGATTAATAATCTCGAGCTATGTTTGCCTCTCCACTTTTAGGGTTTACTCATGACACTGTAAATCTAGATTTGTAGCTATGGAATTATGGAATCTACAAATATAGACAAGGCAATTCCATAATCTGACTGTTCTTCCTCTTGTCTTGTAAGAGGAAATGTATTACAGCTTGAATTTCTTTACAATTTCTTAAGTTCAATCTGATGATTATGACTTGATTAGGTATTTTATAAGCATTAGAATTGGAATCTCTGTCTGTTAGGGCAGTACGTACTGTCTGATAATTTCTACCAATCTTAGTTTCAGATGTTCAAAAGAACTAACAGATGTGTCTGTCAATCTCTGTCTGTTAAATTGATTGGATTCGGCTTTGAATCTGTTCTGTATCATGAACCCTAACTTGAGTTTTTGTGCATCCTGCATCTAACTCCAGAACCCATATTCATTCTTCTGCTATATTTGAACACATATATATTCATTCTTCTGCTATATTTGAACACATATATATTCTTAATGTTATGTCGAATTTGCTTATTATCTCCGTATTAGATGTTTAAATTTATGTGATCTTAGATTTATTCCAATATAAGGAAATTATATTGATATGGGAAGAGATATGATTACGTGTTGAACAAGAAAGGTTAAGTGACTTGAGTTTAGTGGATCCTCCTTTTTATACATAAAAAATGGGTTAGGGTTTAAATGATTAAAGAAGCATATATTATTTTATTATTTTTCAAGTGGTTTATCCCGAGATCAATTCCTATAAAAACTTTTATAAGTATAATATATACATATTTATATATATATGTATACATATAAGATGTACTGACAATTGAAAAGATTTGATAGAGACATGTTGAAATACTTTTGGAGTATATAAAAAGAAGTGAAACTATTAAAACTTATATAATAACATAAAACTTGTTGATATTAAAATAGTGTATTTATAATCATACATTAAACTTGTTGATAATAGTGATGTAATAGATATAGGTTGATCATCCATTCAATAATGTTTGTAATTTATCTAATGTTATATTTTTTAATAAATTTTTAAAAGTAAAAAATTAATTATGATGATAAAGAGTGGGGTAGACGCAGAGGCCGAGGAGAGAATGTTTGGGTGGGACCCTCTTCTTCTCTCTCTCCCTCAAAAAACGGATTCTCCCTCGCTTATTTTGATTTTCATTTTTGTTTTATTTTTTATATTTCTCTTACTTTTATTACTTTCATTTTTCCAATTATATAATTTAATATTTTTATTTGTTTATATATATAATATAAACATAAAGAGTGCGTGGGAAAATTATATTTATGTGTGGTTTCGAATTGGAGTGCATGATGAGTAGCTCAATCTCTTAATCATATTTCATATGTAAACTTTTTATCACTCCATAATTATTAATCAAATCATTCTACAATTTATTTCCCCCAAGTACCACTTACTTTAGTTTTCACCTAAAAATTAATTAAAAAAACAACTCCCATGGATTTTATTGTTCTGGTTGTTCTTACAATGTTACATTGAAATAATTAGATTCCACAAATAAATCATGATTTACAAAATAATATAATCAAGATCTTCCTATAAATATTTCGTTTTATTTTTATCTTATATATCAATAGTTCGTCCATTTCAAAAGCAAAAAAAAAATATCAATAGTAATGGATGAACTATAGATATATAAGATAAAAAATAAACTGTAGAAAATATTGGATTCGATACATATAACATTTTGAATAATAAATATTCGAACCAAAAGATTATTTGGGAGTATAATTATAAAAAATAAATAACGAAAAAAAAGAGCTTCAAAGCACATTTACCAATCTCTGTCTGTAAGAGGTGTTTTGTCAGTGACGAGAAACTGAGATTTAAGTGCCTAAATTTGCAAAAGTAATACATACCCCCAACCCAACAAAAAGTTATTATATATATTTAAAAAAAACATATTCTAAGTAAGAGTGAAAAATTATATTAAGCCCGAGGTGGTAGTTAACTTCACAACATCTTCTTTCTTAATAATTATTCATTTTTTTTTTCAAAATGGAAAAATATAATATTATAAAATCCTATAATTGCCAAGAAGCAGCAGAAGCACCACTTAACATGGCAGTCCAAAACCCACCTGAGTGTTCATCCTTTTCATGTTCTTCTGCATTTCCTTCATTATGATGATCGATTTCACTATTCAGATTCTTGAATGGGAACAACAGTTTTCCACTTGTACTTGTTGTTGCATTCCCACTATCTTCCTGTGGATCAACCGATACACCCATTGCTGCTGGTCTCATAAATTCTTGCATTTGTGGGTAATTCACACCAAATCCAGATACTGTAGCTGTATATACTGATGGATCCTGAGCTGTGGGTAAAGGTAAAGGTAAAGCCATGAATGTAGAACATGAAGAAACTGATGATGATGATGATGAAATCCCTAGATGCTCCAAAGCAGATGATGATGATGATGACGATGACATCTGTAGAAACTCAGAAACACTGTTATGACCATTCCCAAAACCTTGAGCAAAAGTCAAGTTCAGATCTTTAACTTCATGGGCATTCCCAATCTCTTGAGGAAACCCTAAATTTAGATCTTTAGCTTCATGGGCATGCCCAATCTCTTGAGAAAACCCTAAATTTAGATCTTTAACTTCATGGGCATTCCCAATCTCTTGAGAAAACCCTAAATTAAGACCTTTAGCTTCATGGGCATTCCCAGAAAACCCTAAATTTAGACCTTTAGCTTCATGGGTATTTATGATCTTAGGGTTCAGACCAGAGTTTAAAAACGGAGGTTGTTGATTTGGTGATGAACTAACGAAAAGATGTTTATTGGATGAAGAAGAAGATGAAGATCTCTTGTTCTTCCGTGATCCACCACCAACTGGAATGTTTCTCAGAGATCCACCTTCAGTCCAATACCTTCTACAGGTTTTACAAAAGTATCTTGGTTGTGTCAGACTGTAGTTATTGTAGTAACAGAACTTTGTGTTCGTTGAGTTACACCTCGGACAGTTCAAAGCTTGTTCCTTTTCTGGCCTCGTCTTTCTCTCCACCGCCGCCGCCGCCGCCGCCGCCGCTCCGCCACTTCCAGTCGACGTCATGGGTGGCGGAGTTGGCTTAAAGCATGTATTTGTGACGATCTCATCTATGGGTTTCACAACAATCTCCTGCAAACATAAATAATTAAAAAAAACAAAAACTTTAGATCTTTAATTATCGTATTTTCCATGAGATTAAAAAAAAAGCTCTGTAATCAAAAGGGTTTTGATAAAGATGGACCTTTTACACAAAATCATAAACTTTTACTTGGAAAATAAATATTTAATTTAAAAGAAAAAGGAAAAAAAACGAAGAACAGAACGACAAGAGAGATCGATTCAAATATAAGAGAGATGAAGAACAGTACGTAGATACCTGTGGCCACTGAGCAGTGTTCATCGTCTCAATATCCAGAAGAAGAAGATGAAGAGAGAGAGAGAGAGATGGAGAGAGAGATAAAGAGAGAGAAAGAGAGAGAGAGAGAGAGATGGAGAGAGAGAGAGAGAGAGAGAGAGAGAGAGAGAGAGCTAATGATGGTATCTGAAAAAGCAAGACGACGACATGGATGGAAGGGAAGAGGGAGATTCTTTGTTTTGTATAATTTCACTGTTATGGATTCTTCTGTATTTTAAAATAAGAGAGAGATATAATAATAATAATATATGATAAAAGAATATGAAGGATGTTTGTCTGACAAATAGTTAAATTAAATTCTGCTCCGCCGTATAAATATAATGTCACCATTTAAAATTTTTTGTACTTTTTTGTTTTTGTTTTTTTTCCACCCTTTTAAATGAACTAAACAATTTATATTATTCCTATAACACTTGATTTCGATTAAGACATCTAAAATAAAGTTTATAATAAATATTTAAATAGTTTGGTTTATGCAAATATAGAAAATTTGGAAGTAGAGAATTCAACCTCGCAGACCAAATATATAAATGCACTGCTCAACTTGTGGACATATTTACCTACAGTTTTATTCTATTAATGTCCATACACCTATTTATTTTCTCCCTTTTTCACATAATTTGATCGCATTATCATTATCTTTAAATTTTCAATGCAAAAAAACATATATATATTTATTTTCTATCAAATATTTAAATTATAAATAATTATATTTTGTCATATATTTAGAAAAAATCCATTTACATAATACATCACATGAATTTGTATTTTTATTTTTTGCATGCAAATAATATTAGGTGACTACAAGACTAGTCTACACCTACCCTCCCACGAGACCGACGAACGACGTAGTTTCGGGTAGAAACCCAGCGTGGAATGCACGCGCGTGACCCAATGAAATAGAGGCCGTTAGATGTGAACAGAGTAGGGCCCACCAAGAGGGTGAATACATCGTGAGATGATGACACGTGTCATAGATGTTGACTCTACAAGGAAGAGCACCCAACAAGTCTTCCGCTCTGAATGTAAGTAGAATATGATTTGGACGGTGGAGATTAGTCATCAAGTGGACCCCACGTGCTTCGTTTTTTCGGAAGGAATCCAATCTCAGCCGTTGGATCTCCATAGACCTATCCCACCTATTCTCCCCTATTGCCATCCACATCAGCATTTATCCTCCCCATTTTGTCTATATTTCATTTCATGTGTGTTTTTTATATAATATATAAATATAAATCAAATCCCGTCCAATACAGAATCTAAAATATTAATCCAATTAGAAAATTATATGTTTGTTTATTGATAATTTTTTATATTTTGGTATTTTGTGTAAGTTTAATTATATGAATGAGCATATAGTGTAAATATATATTTATATATATACAACAACAGAAATAGAGAGAGGTATGATTCTTGTTTCAAATAGTTAACACCGACAGACTTGACGGACGTTAACGTTGTTAAAAGCAACATGCTTAAATTAGCAACTATATATCAGTCGTGAAAACACTTGAAATAAAAATTAAACAAATGACTGCAGAAATTATTTATTTTATTTAATATATATTTTATATTTATTCAAAATTTTGGAATTTTTTAAAATGGATATTTTTAAAATTTAATGCAATATAAAATTATATAGAAATTTATATATACGGAATTTATATATACGGAACATAGGAATCGAATGTTTCTAAGGACCGTACATCGGTGTGATCTAACGTCGTTGATGCGTAAAACAAATATCGACCGTCGGATTATATATTATATGGGACCCACTGAATCTCACTTGGATTTATGCAATGTACCTTTGTTAACCAACTTAACCTAACATACACACCACACATAATATGCATGGAATATGTGACGACATATATATATATATGATATTGGATTGTATGTATGCATCTATTTTATATTTATTTTAAATGTTTTTATTTTGTTGTAATAATTTTTAGTTTGTTCCTGAATATATTTAAAAAATAAGAAAAGTAAAAACAGAGAATGATGAACAAATACAATTAGGTTATGGTTTTTGGTAGTAATTATAATTCCACGTTTTGAGTAACCTATTGGGGACAATTCTGATCATATATATCATATTTATTTTCAATATTAAATAATAATAATAAAATAAAAAATAAAAGTACGATGAAAATAAAATAAGCCCGGATATGAAGGGAGGTGAATGGTATATGTATGGACCACATCCACATCCCCACATTATGACGCGACCAATAAATAGAATTAATGTGGGGTTTAAAATAGTCGGTGGTTATATTTGAAAAAGCTTCCACTTAGGGTAAAAATAAAAGTATTTTAATTTAAATATACAAATTTAAACTTATTTAATATTATATATATATAAATTCCTAGTTTCTTGTAAGATTATACATTATCATTTAATCTCATTCCATTTTTTAGCATGTACATACCAATTGAATATCCGGTATAATATTTATCATATGAGTTTTACAAATTTTATGTATTTATATGGGAATTTAGACATAATCCCATTGATTATAATCAGCTAAAATAAAATATAATCGATTATGGATTTCGAAAAATATTTTAAAATCTCTTAAACCAGAAAATAAAGTGGGGGCTCATTTTGGTTTGTTTGGGCATTCGAAAGGCCCATTAGTTTTATAAGCCCAATAAAGATAAACCAATCCTCCACTTATTTATAGATTGTAGTTATAATAATCTATAAAATAGTGTTTTTTTATTGAAAATTATAACTTTTCAAAAAATCACATTTTTGTATATAAAAAGACCATGTCAACAGATAAAAATGATAAAAGTAAAAGATAAATACAATTCAAATATAGATATATTAGTTCTTTTTTTAAATGGGAATTGATCAATTATATATTGATGATGGATGTAATAATGTGTATCTTAACAATTTATTTAAATCAATAAAGACTTTTATTTAGTTTGGTAATTAAAAATCAAATAAATGCGTCCACGAGAACGGTGCCGTCTTGTATTGAACGGCAACTCCTCACCATCCCCTTTTTTATTTATGTTCAACTGTTATTTAATTTTTGTCACTAAGAAAAAATCAAAGATAATATTTGAAATTCTCAATTATTTGCGTTATAATATTATTTTTCTATGGGATTATACAATGTTATAAATACCCACAAAACAATATAATAATAATAATTATAATAATCCATAATTAGCGGTAGGGTTTTGTTCTTATCTATTATTCGTACAAGTTGTGGAGTTTTAGGGTTTACCAATCCACATATTTCAAAGGGGTCAAATTAATATTATTATTTATTTATAAAAAATAAAAGAACCCGCCCGCTTATTGGACGATTGATTTGTATTTATATTATTGCATATGGAAAAACAATCTATTGACTTTGAAAATTTCAAAGGCATCGAACACGCATACATATATATATATATATATTAATGTATAATATTAAACAAATGATAAATAAAAAACATGTTAAAATTAAAATAATAAGTGAGAAATATTTGGGGAATGGGTGCACCAAACTGAAGATGACGTTGACTACTCACAACAATGTTTTTCGGTAGGAGTCGGTGACACTCATTTCTTACAATATATATATATTATTTTATGTTTAAATTTATATTTATAATTGTTATTCTATAATGATTAATAATACATATATATAATAATATAATCATACTCTTGTATATTAGTAGGGTTATATACAAATACAAAGTTAAACTGAATAGTCAAAAAAACAAATTAAATTTTGTCATTTTTAACAAAAACAAATATAATAAATTTTGTCCTATTTAACAAACAAAAACAAATAATAATAATATAATAAATTGTATTATTGTATGTGATGATAGATTGGAGTACCCAATGCAACTTGATTAGATTTGTCTATATGGAGACCCATCCCTCGGGGATGACATCCCCTTTTATTATTTTTCATCATATTTACTCATTTTCCATATAAACATTATTTATTTATTGTCATTATTAGAAATAACATTTTTATTTAATCAATATATTGAAAATGTAGAAACAAATTATTTGGAAAGTACAATTGAGAACAAAACTATAATTATATGACAATGATAATTTTGAGACAACAATATATAAAAATGTAGAACGAAAGATATAATCGATGTGTCCACGGTAATAATATATAAATAAAAAATAAATAAAACATTGTTTCGATTTGAAGATTCAATTATGGTACAAAAATTATATAATACCATATTCAAATCGGACACGTGTTTAATGAAAAATAATAATTAAAATATAAAAAATAGTTTAAAGATTTCTATATTTGTAAATATGATATGATATCTATTTTATGGATTTTTTGACGCAAATATTCAATAGGGTTTAGGAGTTTCAAACTATACATGTTTTGAATAAAATACTCAATTGATTTTTTAAAATTAAAATTAATCCAGAATATATCCTATCTTTTAACTTTAATATTATATTGTCAAAATCTAATAAACCCACACTCATTCTCCTAGTTCGTTCTTTATATTTGCATTGAATGATCATTTATATTTATCTTGCCTATTCATATTCATATAAACTTGATAAAACTAAATATGGTATTTATACAATATATATAAAAGCACCTTAGAAATAACAATATTAAAGAAATACATCATACATACTTTCATAACTTATGGTCACGTGAGACGTGTGGTGAGGGTAATGAATGTCAAATTCATATTTCCACCGAATAAATAGCTTTTTCCTTTTTTTTATAATCAATGAAATTCGAAATGAATTCAAAACGAACAAACATGAGAAATTACAATGTTGTAAATCTATAAAACTTTAATTTGCATAAATATGTATATTAAATTAACAAAAAAAATTACAAATTAAGGAAAAATAAATGACAAGTTTTGGTTGCGAATAAAAAAATAAAATAAAAGGAAAAGTAAACAACACTGCTTTGACGAGCCAAACTTACAAACATCAAAGTCAGTGTGAGTGATTTGATTTGACCAAATTATTAATTTATTTTTAATTTTTCACAAATAATAAAAACAAATTATAGAAAGAAGAAGACAGAGCAGAAAAAGACAAAGCAAAGGATCTTTGTTCCTTCTTCTTCCTTTCTCCTACGTTTCTTCTTCTTCTTCTTCATCGAAGACGAAAGAAGTCCCATTCCTTCATCTCTCTCTCTCTCTCTCCCTCTATCTCTCTCGAATTTCCGGTCGAGGGTTTGAATTTCCGGTCGGGGGTTTGAATTTCCGGTCGGGGGTTTCAAAGAGCGCGAATCGAATCGATTCGACTTCATAGATTCTTAACCGATACAACCATTCGCTTATATACCCTCAATCACTCACTATTTGTTTCGGTTCCATCGTTAGGGTTTTGCTTCAACTTTTTTCGACTATTGGATTTGTGAGTAAATCTCTCTCCCTGTTTCGACTCCATCGTTAGGGTTTTGCTTTAACTGTTTCGGTTCCATCGTTAGGTCTTTTTTTTTCAAATTCGTTTTTTTTGTTCATTTGTTTATTGATGAGATGAGACTGGTTGCTTTGTTTCACTTCAAAGCGATTCTTTCCCAGATAAGCATGTTATGATTTTCTCGGATGCTTTTTTGTTCGAGTGTGTTATTTATTTATTTATTTATTATTTTTTTTAATTTAGGTGGATAATTTTTGTTCTAAATCTTTGTTTCCCAGTTTCTGTTATGATGTATGTTGAACAAAGAACTTCCCTTTAGAGCAAAATTTCCAGAATTTGGAACAAAATTGAAGTCTTCTGATTTGGGTTGACTCTGATTATGGCAAAAGATGAAATCTTCCTCTAACCCAATTTGAATTCGTCAATCCTTTGCAATTTTGTATTGAATTTTCTTTCTGGGTTCTTCCATATCGATCAGATTTTGATGGGTTTTGGCCAAAACCGGTGATGGATTCTCGTGGGGATGAAGAAGACGAAGAGTGCTTCTTCGATGCCCGTGAAGAGGTCTCGTCTGTCTCCGATTGTAACTCCGATGTGTCCGATGATTTCAGTTGTCGTTTCGAACAAGAATCCGGCGGTTTAGATCTCTGGATCAAGAATCCGGACAGTGTCCTCAGCCGCCGGTGTAAGTTTTTCCAATCCATGGGCTTTAGCTTCAAAAAAACCTCAACAGACAATAATGGAGATGTACTTCAGTCCGAAGAAGAAACGACACCGTCTTCTGCTTCTGATATAATCAATGGCTCATTTGATGGCAAGAAGATGGATTTGTTGAGGAATGAATCGAAATCCTCTGTTTCAGATGGAGGGTTTCAATCCGACCGTTCCTCTGTTTCATCTCTAACTGAAGCTCTAAGAGATTCATTTGAGGATCATGTCAGAATGTTTGTAAGGAATGAATCTTGTAACAGCAGTTGTATGACTGAAGATTCAAGCAAATCCAGTAGCTATGGTGATTTTGATAACTCTTCTTCGCCATTGATGAATCACAGAGAAAGCTATGAAGAATCTACAAAAAAGGGTACTAAAAGTTGGTTAAAGAAACTAAATGCTTTAACCCATGTTCTTGATCGACACAACAACGAATCCAATGATCGTGAATCAGTCGAATCGCCATTGAAACGAAGGGTTCAATCCTATAAAAAGCAGTTCAAGGAGCTGACGAATCTGTGTATCAGCCAAGAATTCTGTGCTCATAATGGATCGATCTTAACAATGAAGTTTTCATCTGATGGAAAATACTTAGCATCTGCTGGTGAAGATTGTGTAATTCGAGTATGGGAAATCACTGAGACTGATAGAGGAAGAAGATTTGAATTGTCTGAATCTGATTCAACCTCTTATGCTTACTTTAATCTGAATAATAATCTTTCACAGATTGAGCCATTGAAATCTGAAAATGATAAACTCGAAAAGACTCGAAGATTATTGAAGAAAAAATCGTCAGATCTCACTTGTGTTGTATTGCCTTCAAGGGTTTTCACTATTCTTGAGACTCCTTTACATGAATTCAATGGACATAAGGGTGAAATTTTGGATCTTTCCTGGTCAGAAAATGGAGTAAGTTCTTTCTAAAGTTACCCTTTTTACCTCGGATTAATCAGACACTAACATAAAGCTCTGTCTTTTTTTTACCTTTCAGTTACTGCTGTCTTGCTCTGTAGATGACACTGTCCGTTTATGGAGATTAGGTTCTGATGAATGCCTCAAAGTATTCTCCCATAAGAACTTTGGTGAGTAAATATGAACCCTAATTTCAGATTTATGATACGAATACGAATCCAATACCCTTTTTTCTCGCCTTTCTGTAGTTACCTGCGTAGCGTTCAATCCCGTGGACGAAAATTACTTTATCAGCGGTTCAATAGACGGGAAAATTCGAATGTGGGATGTGTTTCATTGCCGTGTGATTGACTATACAGATGTAAGAGACATTGTTACAGCCGTATGCTACCGTCCTGATGCAAAGGTTTGTCAAAAGATCCGAATTCGATTAGAATATAAATCACCGATTCGGTTTTAAGATTCCTTTTGTTTGTTTTTACCGCAGGGTGTAGTGATAGGAACAATGACAGGCGACTGTCGATTTTACCATATTCTCGGTAAGATTTTCGATATATTCGTTGAATCATTGATTCGAATCTGTAATAAACTTAACTGTTCATCTTTTGGATTTCAGATTATCAGTTGCAGTTAGACAGAGAGATCAATTTTCATGGGAAAAAGAAGATTCCGAGCAAAAGGATCACTGGTTTTCAGTTTTTCTCAGGCGATTCTGATAAATTAATGATCACTTCTGCGGATTCTCAAATCAGAATACTTTCTGGCGATGATTTGATTTGCAAACTCAAAGGTTTTGATTCCATTCCTCTCTGTTTTAATCACACCTTTTGATCAAAGGATCGGTTTATTGAACTGTCGATTAATTCATTCGTTCTGACCCGTTATTAAAAGATCTTACCTTTGATCAAAGGATTCGTTCCGACCCGTTATTTAAAGATTGTACCTTTGATCGAAGGATTCGTTCTTGAACTGTTGACGATTCATTCATTATGACCCATTATTAAAGATCTTACCTTTAATCAAAGGATGATTCATTCGTTATTACCCGTCATTAGAAGATCTTACCTTTGATCAAAGGATGATTCATTCGTTATTACCCATTATTAAAAGATCGTACCATCGATCGAAGGATTCGTTCTTGAACTGTTGACGATTCATTCGTTCCAACCCATTATTAAAAGATTGTACCTTTGATCGAAGGATTCGTTCTTGAACCGTTGATGAATTCATTCGTTATGACCTGTTTATAAAGATCTTACCTTTTAACATATTTCTTCATGGGTTTTCTGACAGGATCGAGTATTCTGACAACATCGAGCCCGACATCAGCCGCATTCACGTCGGACGGGAAACACATCGTGTCAACGACAGAGGACGCAGGCGTTCATGTGTGGAGCTACTCGGAACCCAACAAAAAGGGTTCATCTCAGAAACCTAAAACCATAAGATCATGTGAGAGCTTTGTGTCACACAACACATCCATAGCTGTTCCATGGCCTGTTTCGGAGAGTTTCAGAGAGTTGATGTCAGATTTTGATGAAAGATTATGCCTTGACTGCATCTCTCATCAGACCACCAGAGGATCAATTACATGGCCCGAAGAGAAGCTTCAAGGATCAATCACAATCAAGAACAGATCAAAGCTGAAGTTGTTAAGGAATGCTTGTCAGAATGTGAACAGTTCTTCATCTCATCTTTGGGGTCAAGTGATCGTAACAGCGACTTGGGACGGGAAAATCAGAGCTTTTCATAATTACGGATTACCATCTCGGGTTTAAAGAGTGAAAAGTGTATAGGATTCTTTCATTTGTTTAAGTAAAATTTCAGTACATTACACATGAGTGATACCTTGATTGTTGTCATCAATGGCTTCAATGGCGTCCTGAGAGCTATGGCATGGCCAAAGGTCACCCCAAAAGGATTTTTTTGCCTGCAAATGAAGATCAGGATTCTTACTCTTTGTTATAACTCTACGTTCAAACTTCCCTTTCGATCCATCTTCGTTGCTCGCCATACATAGATCCAATTGCACTTGTTTCCCCCTTCGAAATGGCGGATATATAATCCTTCCCCATCCCGCCCCCACCCCTGCATTCGTTTCTTCTTTCTCTTCTTCTTCTTCTTCTTCTTCTATATCGCTCTCCGTATCACTCTCACTCAGATCAGAGTCATTCTCTTTTGGATCGATGTATGGTACGTTACGACTCATCATCGACTTCACAAAATCATCTGCGGATCACAAACTATTTGATATCATTCATACAATCAACGAGGGCTCATCTTCGAGTTTCAGTTGCAAAAAATAAGTTTTTGAGAGCACCCAATTGAACCCAAAAGTAAAACAAGTCAAAAGACGAATTGAAACGGGTAAAAATAGAGCGTAAAAGTAGAGATATACCGTAATCCATTTCGAGATCCTCTGGTTTCCTCTTTGAATGTCTCTCCTTCAAAGTCTCAAATTGCATACCATCAAGAGGCCATGGCTCCCTATTTATACTCAAAATCACTCAAAAAACTTTCTCATATAAATTAAACAATAATAAATCAAATTTATAACAAAATTACGAACCGTGGCCGAAGCCCTTTTCTGAATGCCACAAAGCAAAACTTCTCATCTTCGAAACCACGTAAAGGCACGTCTTTTGTACGCTGCAAATGAACAAACTTGACCTAAAATTTCCATACTTTACTTTCAATTTGCAGAAGAAAACTTCATAAGCTTAAATTACCAAACCTTGTAGATTCGCTGAGACGATGTTCTTTGCAATCGCTGAACGAAATGGCAATACTTTTCGGTATTCACCAATGGGCATTTTCCGTCATGAGGGCACTGCATTTTCATTCATTTTATATATAAATACATTCGTAAAGATCTTTGAATTGTATATCGGATAAAGAATTTACCGGCGCAACAACATAAGCACCGGCTTTCAGATCAATCAGATCCTTGTTTTCTCCCTCTTTCTTCATCTTCTTCTCCAATTTACGCAGTTTCTATTACGAATCAAAGCATGATCATCAAACCGATGCATTTTCAGCGTAATAATTTGTTTTTTTTATCATAAAAACGGATCCGATATGCATTTAAAGACTTACCCTTTTCTCCATCCATAGTATATGAGATCGCATTTGAGATATTATATTAGCACCATGCGGCGTTCCTGGTTCAAGTAGAACCTGCTCAAAGATAATTAACAATGGAGATTAATCACGACGAAATGAATTAATCTCACGATAAAGCTATTGAATTAAACTCTAAATCATACCAATACATCATCTGTAAGGTCCCAAAGCTGACGAACAACTGTGATTCTGTCTTTCAACGATGGTATTTCGCCTAACACATACGACTAAATTGAAATCTCAATCAGTGACAATAAACTTAATAAATTAGAATCATCAGTTCTGTTTAAGAATCAGCGAAATTAAGATTTAAAATCTCAATCAGTGAAATTAAGATTTAAACTTACAGCGATGACGAGATCATGTTTCCTCTCGGAGCTACTCATATCTTTACTAAGTGCAAGAAGGGTAGTATAGCCATGGATCAAAGGTACATCCTTTAGACCTTATATATATATATATATCCACGATATGATCGTATCAGAATCATTTAACAACCTTTGATTGAGATCTTCTTCGGGAAAGAAAGAAGAGTGAAAGTAATTACCTTGTATTAAGCTACGTCCTGCACGCTGCATTGACTGTGATGGCTCGACAAGATTTACTTTTTCTATGGACTTTGGCCAAACTTCTTTACTCGCCCTACCGTCATTTTTACGACAATCAATAATTAAAGATTATATATCAACGGAGTAAGAGCAATAGTAAATCTTCTTCTCACCATAGTCCTGAACCAGTGCCGGCACCAAAATCCAGCATTTTCTTAGGAGCAAAATCCGGTAATCTCCTACGAATCTAATCAAATCATAGTAGAAATCAATCAAAATCAGGCTTCAAAAACCCATCTTCAGCTCTATCCTCTTCGTGAAGTTCAAATCTTTCAGGGTTTAGGGTTTAGGGTTCAAAAATCAGGTTTCAGGGTTTAGGGTTTAGATAAATAAGATATTTCAAACCCATCTTGAGCTCTATCCTCTTCGTAAAGTTCAAATCTTTTAGGGTTTAGGGTTTATTTAGGGTTTAGATAAATAAGATATTTCAATCCCATCTTAAGCTCTATCCTCTTCGTAAAGTTCAAAACTTTAAGGGGTTGAGTAAGATTAACACACTATGACAGTCAAAATCTAGCTTTGATTCGTAGAAATAAAGGATGGATTACACTAAAACTATCATCCAACTTAGCAAATTAGAGAGAAATGAAGCAGAGAAAGAAACCTCAAGGAGGGCTCTGTAACAGACGGAGAAGACGGCGGGCATACGAGAAGCAACATAAGCTGCTGTCTCACCATCTTTATATTCAAGACCACTGTCTCCATAAACTGTCTGAATCTTCCATCGTTTGGATTCAATCGAATTCATCGGATTCGCAATCCCTTTGGCTGTAGATTCAGGTAAAAGTAAATTCGTATCTTTTATTTCTTTGAACGATTCCGATAACTGAAGCACCTTCTTCCTCATGTGTGGATCCTCTTGCTCTGCAACAACCCAAACCCAATTCAGAAAATTCATGAAAGGGCGTATAGAAATGTAAAATCGAATCGGAAAATCATTAGCAAGGACGAGGGTACCGCGAAGAAATTTCTTGATAGCACGACGGAGACGGACAGGAACGACGCAACATCCGATAGATTGCTTAGAGGCAGCACGTAAGGTTTCGGCGGTGAAAACTTTCCGAGCGGTCGCCATTTTTGGAAGAGATCAAAAGCTCTGCTGCTGCAGAATTTGAATTTGAGTCCCTCTGAGGTTTAACCCAGAGAGAGAGAGAGAGGGTTTAAGGTATTTGGGCTTATGAACGAATAAATGAATATTCGTCTAAAATTGTTGAAAATAATACAATTCACTATGATCAATCACACGCGCACATATAGCGCGTGAACGCCACCGCTTAATTTTCTCTGGACTGTATTAGTCCAGCGATTTTGGTATATTTCGGAAAAATTGAAAATTGTGGCGCGTGGAAATTTATGTTTATTATTTTCGCTACTTTTTTTTTTCAATAACAAACACACACAATGATAATTTAATATTGTAATACAAAATATCTGTATTAATATTCGATCAAATAAAATTAATATTGCATTCATTCAAAATTATAATGCACATACCAATAATTATACATGTCATAATGTACCTATTTTGGGAATATGAAATTTAAAAATACTTTAATATTTTATTCAATTAAACAAAAATTAAATTTAAATTTCGTATGTGTATATATATATAGTCAAAAATTGAAACATATACACATTTGGGTCCTGGAGATCTAAGAATAAAATTGAGGAGTAAGAATAAGAGATAGAGAGAGACTGGAGAGAGAGAGATTTTACCTTAAGCTGCTTCTCAAGCTATGGCGATAAGGGGCAAAGGAGGAAATAAAAATCCCATCTTGAAGGGCGACGCGGGTAGAGAGGAGAGCTGCCGGAGGCGCGGGGGAGGCGAGGGGCGGCGAAGGCGAGGCGGATCGAGGGAGGCGAGGGTCGGCGGAGGCGCGGGGGAGGCGAGGGTCGGCGGAGGGGAGGTTGGGAGGGGGAGGTGAGGGCCGCGGAGAGGGAAGCCGTCGGAGGCGGGTGGAGAGGGAGCCGTCGGGTGCTGGGTTTCACCTGAGAAGACAAACACGCCGGAGATTCCACCGGAAACCGTCAAGAATCACCGGAGGCGCGGGGAAGTAACCCAGGCGAAGAGGAGAATCGCTGGTTTTCCTGGGTTCAGCCGTTGGTTTGTAACCCTAAAAGCAAGGGGTAAAAGAAAAAAAACAAAGGCCAGGATTAGGGGTGTCAGACGGGCCGGGCCGGACCCGAGCCCGTTTTGGCCCGATGCTTTCGGGTTTGGGCCCGACCCGGCTCGAATTCAAAGGGGCCGAGGTCATACGGGCCATGGTCCAGTCTGACGGGTTTCGGGCGGGCTTCGGACAGTAAAAACGTATCTAAAATGTCTTTTCATTAATTAAAGTGTTTTGAATTATTTTAAAAACGTTACGAAACCTTAAATAGTCAAACTAACATGAAAATAGAAACATTAGATAATCAAAATAAACATCAAATTTTTAAACTTCAACATTCAAACATATGAACTTGCATATCTTTTTCCGTTGTAATTATTGTCGTGGTGGTAACGCTAGAAGAAGTAATCAAGTTAGCAGTATCTGTCATTGTTTAACAAAACAATTAGGGTAAAGCTCCTATTTCCACCCAAACTTTGCGTACTTTGCTTATTCCCCCCCTCATGTATGACACTCATCCTATTTCCCCCTCATCTATCATCCCTAATCTTATTCCCCCTCAAGTTTTTTAATTAAGCCTATTCCCCCACGCTGTTTAAAATTCTATTAAATACCCAGAATTTTGACCAAAACCCTAAAAACCCATCAATTTTGACCCGATTTCATACCCAATTTTGACCCGACCCGACCAAAATTAAAATTAAATTAAATCCGGTTTACCCAATTATTTACCCAGTCCGGTTTAATATAATTTTGACCGGTTTACTGAATTTTGACCCAACCCAATTTATTATAATTTTGACCCGGTTTACTGAATTTTGACCCGGTTTTGTTGAAATTGTCCGGTTTTGATGAAATTGACCCGGTTTCTCCCGGTTTTGCTGGAATTTTTATCCGGTTTGCTGAAATTAATCCGGTTTTGACCCGGTTTTGTTGAAATTGACCCGGTTTTTTCCCGATTTTGATGGAATTTTTATCCGGTTTGCTGAAATTAATCCGGTTTTGACCCGGTTTTGTTGAAATTGACCCGGTTTTTTCCCGATTTTGATGGAATTTTTATCCGGTTTGCTGAAATTAATCCGGTTTTGACCCGGTTTTATTGAAATTGACCCGATTTTTTCCCGATTTTGATGGAATTTTTATCCGGTTTGCTGAAATTAATCCGGTTTTGACCCGGTTTTATTGAAATTGACCCGATTTTTTCTCGGTTTTGATGGAATTTTTATCCGGTTTGCTGAAATTAATCCGGTTTTGACCCGGTTTTATTGAAATTGACCCGATTTTTTCTCGGTTTTGATGGAATTTTTATCCAGTTTGCTGAAATTGATACG
>CM071864.1:275621-384904 GCA_036759665.1 Gynandropsis gynandra
TCAATTTCAACAAACCGGATGAAAATTCCATCAAAATCGGGAAAAAATCGGGTCAATTTCAACAAAACCGAGTCGATTTCAACAAAATCGGGTCAAAACCGGATCAATTTCAGCAAACCGGATAAAAATTCCATCAAAATCGGGAAAAAACCGGGTCAATTTCAACAAAACCGGGTCAAAACCGGATTAATTTCAGCAAACCGGATAAAAATTCCAGCAAAACCGGGAGAAACCGGGTCAATTTCATCAAAACCGGACAATTTCAACAAAACCGGGTCAAAATTCAGTAAACCGGGTCAAAATTATAATAAATTGGGTTGGGTCAAAATTCAGTAAACCGGTCAAAATTATATTAAACCGGACTGGGTAAATAATTGGGTAAACCGGATTTAATTTAATTTTAATTTTGGTCGGGTCGGGTCGGGTCAAAATTGGATATGAAATCGGGTCAAAATTGATGGGTTTTTAGGGTTTGGGTCAAAATTCTGGATATTTAACAGAATTTTAAACAGCGTGGGGGAATAGGCTTAATTAAAAAACTTGAGGGGGGAATAAGATTAGGGGTGATAGATGAGGGGGAAATAGGATGAGTGTGATACATGAGGGGGGAATAAGTAAAGTACGCAAAGTTTGGGTGGAAATAGGAGTTTTACCCAAACAATTAATAAATGATATGAAAATCAAATAATAAACGATATGGAAATCAAATAATAAGTAGATATTTACCAATTTTGGCATGACGAAAATTATCATCTATTTGCAATCTACAATAAAAATATAATCAAATCCTAATTTTACAGACTATCCATCATTTACTAACACCATCATTTTACAGATTAAATACCTAGTTTTCCTAACACAATGGACAAACGAGTGAAATGATTCAATGACTAATTTTCCTAATCTGTAATTCCTAATTTTCCAGACACACACGAACTAACGTTTACTAGTTTTCCATACACGACCTAAAAACAAATGAATACACGACTGAATATACCTTCTGGCTGGATGACCGACTGTCGGGAGGGAGAGGACCGACGGAAGGAGGCAGAGGCAGAGGCAAAGTCGAACGACGGAGGCATGATCGGTGGCAAAGAGCTCGGCGAAAATACGATGGAGACAACCAATAATGTTCGAAATGGGTAGACAGTTGGAGGGGGTAGACCGTCGGTAAAGAGCTCGGCGGAAAAACGATGGAGAGGCAACCCTAATGTTCGAAGCGGCGGAAAAACCCAGAGAGGCACTGAGTTGGACGGAAAACAGAAACATAGAGTGATCCTTGGAATCGAAACAAAAACAGAGATGAGAGAGGAGATGCCAAAAACCTCGAAACGGTGGTAAAACGGCGGAGAGACACTCGGCTCGGCGGAAAACCCCTTCGATTCGAAACAAGAACAGAGAAACAGAGGTGAGGGAGGCCAAAATTATGTGTGGGAGAGAGGCACTCGGCGGAAACAGAAACAGAGGAGGAGAGGCCACCACACCAAAAAAAACCTTAATGTGCCAGTGTCATATGCTCGAAACGGGATCAAATTAGATAATCGATACATTGTGCCATACAATCCGTATCTTCTTTTGAAATACAGAGCGCATCTCAATCTTGAATGGTGTAATCAAACAAAAGCAATGAAATACTTATTCAAATATATAAATAAAGGTTATGATACAATTGCTACAACGATAATGTCTACCGAAGAAACATCTGAACAACGCTGCACTGATGAAATAAAGAATTATTATAGCTGTCGTTACATTTCGGGTTGTGAGGCTTGCTGGAGAATTTTCAAATTTGATATTCATTACAGATTCCATTTACCAGACGAACAGAACATAGTGTTTGATGAAGAAGATGAATTATCTGAAATAGCATCAAATGAATTTAAACAGCGAACAATGCTTACAGAATGGTTCAAATGCAATTCTACATACTCCGAAGCTCAATATTTGACGTATTGTGATTTTCCTACTAAGTTTGTTTGGGATAAGAAAACTCAGCAATGGACGACGCGTAAACGAGGCTTTGCTTATGGAAGATTACAACATGTCAATCCCAATATTGGAGAACTGTATTATTTACGAATGTTGTTGAATAAAAAATGTGGTCCTACTTCATTTGAAGCTATTCGTACAAGCGATCATGTCTTATATAAAACATTTAAAGACGCATGTTGAGCATTAGGTCTTTTAGACGATGATGAAGAATATATAAACACAATAAATGAGGCAAATAACTGGGCATCTCCTTCATATTTACGAATACTATTCGTTATCTTATTAACAAGCGAATGCATCTCATCTTCAGAGCATGTATGGTCTACTACATGGAAAGCACTGAGCGATGACGTTTTGTACAAACGCAGACATATCTTAAACATACCAGGTCGGTTTTCTACTCTATAAATTTGAAAAATATTTATGATAAAACTAACACTTTCGACTTCTCTTATTTTGACAACCAGATCTCATCATGATTGAAGAAGAAATCCAGAACATAACATTAGGAGAAATTGAATTGCTTCTCCAAAAAAACAACCGATCGTTAAAATAATATCCTTCTATGTCGTATCCCAAAGAAATTGAAAACCAATCGTTATTGAACCGATTAATATACGAGGGACTATCTTATGACGAAAACAAATTGAAAACTTAATTTATAAGTCTTCAATCACAGCTTACATCAGAACAAGAATTAATTTACAATGAAATTATAGAAATACATTCAATACTGTATTCAATTTAATGCAATTTAAATTTAATATATATATATATACACATTATACAAATCAACATGCAGGCCTTTGTTAGTAAACCCATTGGGCCTCAGTTTTTTTATTATACGTCTGATGGGCCTGTTTATTAATAAATATGTGTTGAATTATCAAAGAAATAATATTCCTAAAGGTGTTTTTAATTAAATATTAGTCAACACATTATTATAAATTTAATAAATATATTAATTCGTTTATTCATCTAACATGGTAGGTTTCGAAAAAATCCGGTCACGGATAAGATGTTTTGGATAAGTTTTCTTTGGTCAAGAGAGGTTGAATTAATTAATATAAGATTCCATTGATATATATACATATATATATATAAACACATTTGTATGTATATGTACATAAATATATTTACAAAGTATTTAGATATAGAGAAAATATATAGAATTATAGATAGGATAGGATGAATTGGGAGGCAATCCATAATCTTCGAGCTTCCTTTTGATTGGAACCCAATTTGGATGTCTTAATTTCATTGCAATCTGCAAAGTATTTGCCCGACACTTTCTTCAGCCTTTCACTCGTTGCTACGTAACATGTCGTAGCAGCTGCCTACATTTCATCCCATTCAATTTCTTATTTTTTTTATTATGCGAATAAATAATAATTATGGCATTTATATATATATATATATAAGTCATACACACACCCATTTATTATTATTAATCAATCTTACCTGAGGGATGGTCTTCATTAGTTTTGAGGTTAAGAAGAAGACGACATCTGCACATTTTTTTTATATCAGAAAATAGTTATTTTTAGATATATATATATATATATATATATATATAAATTAGAATTAGGGTTTGTAAAAAGACCTGTGATGAATCCCTCACGTTCTCTTGTGAGGCCTGTTCTCACAATCCCCGGATGAACACAGTTTGCAGTCACATTTCCATCCATTTTCTGCTACCATAATTAAAAAAACATATATATTATATTCTATAATATACGAAAAAGGGTATATATATATAATCAATTAATTAATGAATTAATTAATTACATGCAGAATTCTGGAGAGCTCGAGGGTATGCAAAACGTTGGCAAGCTTGGAGAAAGCATAGGCACGAGTTGCATCATAATGACTGCACAAATTCATTTTAATTAAGTCTCCTTAATATAAATACATATATAAATGGAAATAATAAATAATATTAATTAATTTAACAATAATAATAAAAAAAAGACCTCTTGTTGAGTGATATTTGGAGGAGGTAGTGAGTAATATCACCGGAAAACCAGGAATGGATGACCGAAGAGACGTTAATAATACGACCTTGAATTCCACTTTCTCTTGCTGTTTTTATCATTTTATTTAATAATAATTTTGTAAGTAAGAAATGGCCTGCATTAATCACATTCAAACTTATATTTAATTAATTACTTAATTATTATTAATTAAAAGCAATTAATCTATTGTTTTATACCCATATAATTAGTGGCGATTGTCATCTCGATCCCATCCTCTGTTATTGAGTGCTTTTTCGCGTACTTTCCCGCATTGTTGCTGGTCAGTAACGATGATGATGATAATTTAACTTACATGATGATGATGATAAATAATTTACATGATGAGTAACTTACATGGTGACGATGATGATGATAATGATGTGTAACTTACATGAGATGACAATGAAGATGATGAGTAACTTACATGGTGATGATGATGATGATGATGGTGAGTAAGTTACATGAATACGATGACTAGTAACTTACATTAATATGATGATGATTAGTAACTTGCAAGATGATGAGTAACATGATGATGAATAATTTACATTAATATGATGATGATTAGTAACTTGCACGATGATGAATAACTTATATCAATATGATGAATAATGTACATTAATATGATGATGATGATGATTAGTAACTTACAAAATGATGAATAACTTACATGAATATGATGATGATGATTGTATACATGATGATGATGATGATGATGATGAATAACTTACATGAGGATATTGAGGGGAAGATCGAGAGATTCAAACTCGGCCACGAATCTTCGGACAGAACTGAGAGAACTCAGATCGAGAGACATGCCGATGATCTCTGAATTAGGAAGCTCCGACAGTATCCGACCCTTCGTTTCCTCCGCGGCTTTAACGTTCCGAGCCGGAATTACCAGCCTCGCACCTCGCTTCGCCAAAACCCTAGCCGTCTCCGCTCCGATCCCCGACGTCGCACCTTCACCGGAAAAAATAAAACCGATATCAGAAAAAATAACTAGATGTAGCAGAAAGAGAGAGGTGGACTTGCCGGTGATGATGACGGTGAGAGATCGAAGATCTGAGAAACGAGTAACGTAATCGGCGGTGGATTTGGAGCCGTAACCGCTGGAACCGGCGGAGCCGATGAGGTGCTTCACCGTGTCGAACATCGTCGGTGTGAGAAGTTAGGGTTTACGTGGAGAAGTATTTATAATGCCTCGTGTCTGAGGAACATAAGGTCGGGATATGTGAAAAAATGCGACAGCCTTATATTTGGTTTTATAATTATCATCAATTATATTTTTTCTATGTTTATATATATATAATATGAAATAAATTTGTATTAATTAACTTCATGTTAGGTATTGTTGGACACGTCATAAGCACAAAACAATAATTATTCACTAATTTTTTTGTAATACTCTAAATTTGTTATTGTTGAACATTGTTCATCTCGGGGAGGTGATATTGTACTACATACATATATACGTCACATATACAAAAATAATTAATATTATTAAAATTAATGGTTATGAATATTTATAAATACATAATTTTATATACAAAAAGTTTGTCTCCTGTAAAAAAATACTGATTTGTTTTTTTTAAATAATTTCCCAATTGTTATGTGGATCCGCCAATATATATATATATATATATATATCTACACACATTGATTTATGTTCGAAATGTTGACTATAAACACGTCTCTCATAGAATTAAGATTCGATACGCATAAATAGATACATAGATATAAGCAAAAAAAGAATTAAATGAAGGGTAATGATTGGTGTAGCTTTCAAAATTAACATTTAATTTAAGGGTTTAGTTAGCCAACTCTCATTGACTAAACAAAATTAGAGGGGAAGAAGATGAGTCATTAGGCTTTATTTTATTTTATTTATTTTAAAATAAAAAATGATACCATATATTTATATATAAACAAAAAAAAAAGCATTTGCATTTGCATGGAAAGTGCCATGTATTTGGTAAACACTATTTCTCAATGATGACAAACTTTTACTCTTAAGAATCTTACATGGTCCCATTCTACTTAACGTGTCATATAATTATGATTTATATTACACAATTAAAGTTATTAATTACATAATTAATCCATTTAAAGGAAGTAATTTAAATAAAAATGGTAGCATCCCACTATGGAGTAAGCTGATTGGTAACTGTAATCTTGGAGGATCCATTAATGGATGAGAAGATCCAAAAAGGAATATACTAAAATCCACTTTTCTCCACTCTCACTAATTCCTGCTCTTATATACATATATATATATATACATATATATATATACACATATATATACATATATTATTTTTAAAGTACTCAATCGGTTGCCTCAAGCCTCCAATATAAACACGACTCTTATACCATTAAAAAAGTTAGTAGGTAATCGTGTATAAATACATCAAATCTTTATTTTCAAATTATTATACGAGCTACTATATATTCATCTAAAAATATAAATTTATAATATTTGTTTTTTCGAAATAAAATATAAAACCTTAAATAAAATTTACAAAAGATACTTAAAAATAAAAAATAAAAAATAAAAAATAACATAATTCTAAATAAACTTTAAAGTTTTATTTAAAAATATAATATGAATTTTTATTATTAATATGAAAATATAATGGATGATAAATCTTTCTATAAATGCGTAAAAATATAATGAAACTAAAATTGTGTAAATGTCTTATGTGATTAGAAGGGATTTAAGAAAGAAGACGAGTGAAGAGAGAAAATTAACGAAAAGGATTCATAAATGATAAAAAATAAATAACGGATATAACAATAATAATATATGAAACTAATCAAATTGGTTATGAGGTTTTAGTTTTATGGAAGAAAAAGAGAGAATAATAAACTCCACCACCTTGGGAAAATGGTGTTTCTAAAAGCAAAGAGAGAAAAAAGGTGGGATATAATAATATAAGAAAATAATAATATACGAAAACAGATAATAATAATAATAATAATAATAATAATAATAATAATAATAATAATAATGATGATGATGATGATGATGATGATGATGATGATGATGATGATGATGATGATGATGATGATATAGTATACGACAACAGTATCTTTTGCCCTTTCTGTTGTACCGAACCAAACCAAACCGGTTAGGTTTGGATTTGAGTTCTTCTATTAGCATTTTTTTCAATTCATAATTTGATTATTGTGGTTTTGAGGATATCTATAAATTATAATATTCCTCCTGACTTTGGTTTGGAGGATATCAAACCAAATATTCCATCTTTTCTTTTTATTCTTTATTTATCATATATATTTCCATAGTTTTTGTATTATCTCATTGGATTTTCACACGATTCGGTATAAATCTTTTTTTCTTATTTTATAAAATAATTAGACAAAATTTATTGGAGAAAAGAGAGACGATCGTATCTTGCTTCCATTTAGTGGGAATCACAAGCAATATAATACAATGATTATTATATCATATAATAAAAATAAATAAGCACGAGATTAATACTTATCCCAACCCCAAGGAAGATAATTAATAATTTAAAACAGGAATATCAGCAACTGATTAATTAATCAGTGAACTAACTAAATCCTCAAAGATTCCAAGGCCCAAACAAAATATATGAATATAGTGAACAACAAGTTTCAAACTAAAATCGAATTCTTTTGCATTTTAGTATGAATTCATGTTTTAATTTCACATGTAAGCATAATAATCATAATTCATTATTTGGATATAATTTAAGTTATTTGTTATAATATCTCGACTATATCAATTATAACATTATCTATGAAATATATATATATAAATCAATTCTAAACTATTAACTAACTTTTGAATATATTTGACATCATTATCAAAATTTGATTTATCTTAATTTGAATTTACCGATGTTAGATGTTAGACTCTCGATTGTAATATCCACGCTCCAAAAACTGAACTTAGACACGAAAGTGAATGTATATCCGACTATTACATAATATATGAAATATTATTATTAAATAATCCTAATCTTTTTAATTAACTTTTGGTATTAATCAGATTACATATATACGGTATTAAATAATCCTAATCTCTTTAACTAACTTTTGGTATTAATCAAGATTACATAAAATATAAAATACTATATATGGTATTAAATAATCCTAATATATTTAACTAAATTTTGATATTAATTAGATCCAATTATACATTTGACAGCATATATAAAAGTGGACATATTTATTTGGTAAATGGAAGAAGGGTTCTAGAAGAGGGATAGTAGTAATCTAAGGGGGGGGAATATAATAGCCACTGTTTTTTGACTTCTCCATAAGAACACTAAAACATTCTAAGTACTTAACAAATGTCAGAAAAGGTACCTTAGATTTGTCCTTTTGGGAAGATTTATGTAAAAGTAACCGATGTTTCTTGTTCCTCTTGTTCATGTCTTAACCAAAGACTGTTACTTTCTTCTTTATCCTCTTCATTGGCACAAAACACATTGAACCTGAAAGCAAGCAAAAAAAAAAAAAAAAAAACAAAGCATCATCATGTTTGACTGAACTGAATACATATACCCATCTTGTAACTGAAACTCCATTCAACCCTTTCAAAATCTCTATAAAATGGGTACTATTTGTGCTGCAGCTTCTCATATATACATACCCAAAGAGAAGAAGAAGTTGAATATGAGTTTAGATCAGGAAGTAAAGGTTATGAATTCAAACAAAGGTTGGATGCAAAAGCAAGTCAAGAACAAGTGTCAACAGAATCAGTTTCTCAAGGAGAAAAGATCACGACTTTACATAATCCGACGATGTCTTGTCATTCTGCTTTGCTGGAGAGAACATCATGATTGAGAGTATTTCAGATTCTACCCTAATGCCACACTGTAATGATATTATCATAAATCATTATATCTATATGTAATGTATCCCTTTTGTAGCATCATAAGAGAATTAGAGAAAATTCTACTTAATCCACAATTATGCTTCACCAATTTCAACTCCTTGAGAATGAATTAGACAAGGCAATGAATCAAAATGGATAAATGAAAATCACTACTAACCTTTTGAGATGGCTGCCATGGCTTCAACTTAGTTGCCCTCTGAATCTGGTTTGAGCATTTAGCTTTGCTTTTGCTATCAATCTCCCTGCCAACACCTCATACTATCCAACAATAATACAATGTTTTTGCCTTTTATGTTCTACATAAGTTTCAAACCTCTGAAACTGTGGGGAAAAGCAATGAAGAATCGACCATTATCATCAGCTTGAAACTCAGAGATCTGGAATTACAGATATGCTTAAGCTAATTCAATTACCATACACGAACAGTAGCTGCGTGTAATCTCAATTTGGGAGAGGCTGAAGAACAAATTTCATTCCATACGTTAAACGAATCGAAACTCCGAAGGAAATGCACACGATGAGAGAGATAGAAACAATTTCTATTCGAAACAATTCTGGTTACCATTTAAAAGAATTATACACTCATATCAACAGCCCCAAAGACGACGAAACCCTAGCACAGAACATCACGGATCGTGGAAGACAATTACCAATCGAAGAAGGGAGAAAAGGTAGGAATCAGAGCATATCTTCGGAGGGATGAGGATCGGCGGAGAGGGAGAGAGGTGGAGGTTCCTGGGAGACGAAAAAGGAATCGTCATCGTCGCGATCGGAGGTGGTAAGATTGACGCAAGAGCATCGTTCGAGAGAGGAGAAGAAGGCGGAGACGACGGTGGTGCTGACCCATGTAGCCACCTGATCAAGCTTCTCTCGGGACATGGTGGTCAAGCTGTTGTTGTTGCCGTTCTCCATTGATGCGCCTGCCTTGCTCCTCCCACAAGGTTTCTCAGATACAATTCTTCAAATTTTCCATTTATAGTATTCTCTGCGACATTTACGCTTTCTAAACGCTGTCGTTTTTGTTTCTCCTGGTTAAGACAATACCGGGCTTTTCGAATTTGACTAAACCGGTTTAATTGGTTTAATCCGGTTTTGTGAGACATTTGCATAGCGAGTTGTTTGCTCGTGGATATATTTTTATTTTCATTTCTCTTCGTGACGTTTTAAAGTTAGTAAACCTTTTTCTTTTCAAGTTGATTATATGTTTTTTTTGCTAAAAATTATCATTCTATTTGTTTGTTTTTTCCAATGATTCGATGTTTTTCATGCTTGAAATGACTAAAATATCATTATATATTGTTTATATAACGACCATTTATAAATCCTGACATTTAATATGTATTTTTGATACCACTAAATTTTAATCATAACTGAAATCAATCTCATTTAGTTTTATAAACTTTTCACGTTGATGAAATGTTTAAATAAATTTTTCTTTAAATCTCTTATTATAGAGAAAAACTATTTCTCTCCCTAATTGATTATGTTATTCAGCTAATTATAACACTTTTCTAGTAAAATTTTCCCTAATTACAAAATTAGCCATAAACAAGTTTATATAACAATCATTTACGAGCCCAAATATACTAAATTCCTAACAAATTCTAAACGTTTAACAAATTCTACAATTTCTAACAAATTGTAGTTATGTGTTTTACATAAATGTTTATTCATATCATATATATCAAATGAATTCAATTAAAAAAATAAAGTCAAGAGTTATCCATTATTCATATATATATATATATATGATATATTAAACAATACGACATAATAATAAGTTCCAATAAATACAAAGCAATGATACTTATAAATGAAATAAATACAAAAACAAATGGATTGAAAAGAGATCAAAATCTATAAGAATAATAAATATCAAGACAATACACTTTCTTTTGTAGACTTGTTAATGCTCCTCAAAGCCTTTAACATAACATTCTTCCCCTTTCTTGAGCCTTCTTCTAACTCTATCATCATCATCATCTTCCTCTTCTCCAACTCTGTATTTCTCGACACGTTTAAAAAAATTAATAATTAGAATCGTAATATATATATACACATATAACAAATATATTTATATGCGTAAATTTCATATACGGATGTTAATAACATGATATATATATATGTTTGACGACATCGCCCTTCGTGGCTCCATCAATGACGCCTTTAAAACGTTAATAACTAAGATCGTAATATATATATATATATGGACATATGATACATGTATATACATATTATAAATATATTTGTATGTGTAAGATACATATATAGATGTTAATGATATATGATATGTATGTATATATAATATATGAAATCCATGATATACCACAAACCCTATTTTCTCTTTTACCATTTCTAGTTTCTCTTTATTAGAATATAAATATATTTTGACTCTCTTGTATTGAGTTTCACAATACATAATCAATAATATCATTTTCTTTTAATTCTCTTCCTTTCTTTTTTCTTCAATATCCATGTTGATTATCCTTCAAGATTTATCATTTTTTCAATTTCAATTCTCAAATCCTAATACCCTTATTTAAAAATTTGAAGTTTTACCAATTTCCTCGGTTGGCTTGGAGAGATTGATCGTTTCAGAAGTGATCCCGAACGTAAAAGAGGAAATCTCATAGGAGAGCTCGATCTTTTACCTAACAAGAAATGATCATAGAATCAATGATCATATAATGGATACGGATTATTCGGATTTTAAAAAGTAATAACCAAACAATAACTGAATTTAAATCGGTTCGGTTTCGATTGTACAACGGTTCGGTTTGGTTATATCAATAAAATATTATAACCAAAGAAAAACCCGAATTCTAATTTGTTCGGTTATTATTTGATTATTTCGTTTTTACCAAGTATTTTATCATATAAGCTTACAAATAAATGATATTATTCGTAATATTTCAAATAATTCATATATTTTAAAAATATAATACAATATATAAAAAATAACATTTATCTATATATTTTTTATATTTTTATATAACCAATAGGTTCTCCACAGTTATTCGATTAATAACCGAACTGAACCAAATTTATTCGGTTTTTTATCTTTCATACCCGAACAGTTATTTTATCTACATCCGAACCGAACTGAATGACCATAATTCGGTTCGGTTTTATATAGCCGAACCGAAATGTTCACCCTTTTATATAAGTAATAAAAATCTTTAGAGATAAGTTCAGTCTAGGTACTTGATGTTGTTCTGTTGTTGTTGTTGTTCTTGATGTTGTGTTGTAGAATTGCCGAAAACGAGAATGCCGTTTCTGTCCTGCTCGATTGTCTGAATACGCACATTTAAACGAATAACTCACTCGATCTAATGTTCTTCGTATAAATTCGCAAAAGGATCAATCAAATTCACGACCATGAAAAAAAGGGTTTTCTTTTTATTACCTCTTAGGATTCTCTCTTATGGTCGATCGAACAGCTTTTGACAGAAGATTTAAGGTTTCTTCAGATCAGGTTTTAAGTGAAACATAATAAAACATAGGGAATATAGTATAAAAAATATCCAACTATTTTATTTTAGCCTATGAAATATGAATTATTATTTTCAATCTAAAAGAACCTAAACCTATATGTTTTTGCCTTAAAAACATTAACTTAACTTTAGGATATGATTAATTTGATAAGTTTGTGTTTTTTAGACAAAATGTAAAAGTTCAAAATTTGTAGGTCCAAAACAATAATTTGTGTTTTATAGGCAAAAATTAAAAAGTTTGGTATTTTCTACACTATAGTGTTTTAAGTTAAAAAAATAAGTTTGAGTTTTTTTAGATTAAAAAAAATAATTCATGTTTTATAGACTAAAATAAAATAGTTTGATATTTTTTTTTATGTTATATTCCCTAAAACATACTACCATTTGATGAATTTGTTAATGTTACCGCTTGTAAATCGGCGTGAATCATCTCCTGCAGATAAGCTTCTGCTTCTATGCCCTATCTTGCTCTGTTCTATGCCTTCATCTGAAATAAAAATCTCAACTTTAGTAAGATATAACCGATTAAATCGATCTGATTATTAATCAGCCAAAAGGGTTTGATTAGAACAAGAAATTGAAGGTTAAGTACCAGGAAAGAAGTATCTTTTGTAATACTGAGGAGATTTAATCATAAGTAGTTGTTGATAAGTCCCACACTGATCACTAAACTCTCTACAAGATTTCATTCTCTGAAAAAAAAAATACAAATTGAATTATTTTTTCATTTGATTCTAATTCAGAATATATAAAAATATAGTCGAAAAAAACGTACTTGTTCTAAGGAATGTAAGCGAAGATCAGTGGAGGAGAAGTTGTTAGAGTTGTCGGAGAGAAAGCCATTGAATTTGTCTGAAACAGAACCCAAATGGTCGATTGTGTTCACTAGAGCTTTCACTGCATAATCTTTCAGTGTTTCTATGACTCTGCATTATCATTTTCAGTAATAATTTTGGTAAAAATAATGGAATATGGATTTTTTTAAACAGATTGGGAAAAGAAAAGAAATAATTACACATGTTTATGATCTTCTTTGCCATATGAAGTTTCGAAATAATCTGCAGCTGAGTATAACTGTTTCCGTAGATTCTTCAAATCCTTTAGAAACAAAAGAAAAAACACAAAGTCAGTTCATGATCCAAGAGAGAGAGATATATAGATATATATAGAGAGAGAGAGGGAGAGAGAAACCCGAAGAGTTTCTGAGAAACGAAGGGTTTGGTTCATGAAGAGTTCATCGTGATTCGATGATTGGTGAAGAACAATGGCTAAAGATGTCGAACTCATCTCTATCCTCATACCCTTTTTACCATTTCCAAAACAAAAGATTAATTCTTTATTCAGAAAAGAGAGAGAGAGATATAGAGAGAGAGAGAGGAAGATAAGAATATATATATATATATATATGGAAAGAGAGAGAGGGAGAGGAAGAAGAAGAAGAAGAAGATATATATACAGACAGAGAGAGAGATAGAAACTAATTTGATTTTGCTGTCCAGAGACACATGTTTTGTAATGACAACAAAAGATAAAACTTTCTTAAATAAAATAATTTAAGAATGGATTTTTCGAAAATAGAAAAGAGAGTATTCAATTAGATAATTAAAATTAAAAGGAAAAGATTTGGGATTTGGAATATAACATTGGATGATGAAGCCGTTAATATATACTCTCCAACATTAAATAAACTTTTGTTGTGCTCATTATGATAACAGAAAATTAGAAAATCCTACCAATCCAATTATTGTACTCCTACAAAAAAGCAGCCGACATATTTACCTTTTTTATTTTCCTTTATCATTAGATTATCCTATAATTATATCCACCTAAATATTTAAATGACTATTATCAACAAATTAAATCATACATTTATAAAACGGATTTGCCAACTTTAAAAGTGTGATATAGGTTAATTATTATTAAGTAATTAAATAATTCAAGTAGGAAGAAAGTAGAAAAAGCAAAAGTAGGTGGCGAGATAAATAATGAAGAAGAAAGCAACGTCTCAACAATTGCCCTCGTCTTCTTCCTTGGGACAAAAACAAATTTGTAAAAGTCTTTACACTCTATTTCATATTTTTACCTTTTTTTTATTTTTTCAAAAATTTATAATATATATATAACACAGTATTAAAAAAACAAATACTATATATATATATATATGTTCATTTGGAGATAACCATATCCATCACAAAATCCACGTATCATCATCATAATCATCAACTAATAACAAAATGGGGACACATCATCATGATCATCAACTCATCACAAAATCCACACATCATCATCATCGACAACAACTTATAACCAGATAGGGACACATAATAATCATCATCATCAATTCATCACAAAATGGACACACATACGCATCATCATCATCAACTCATAACCAAATGGGCACACATCATCATCATCAATTCATCAAAAAATGGCACACATCATCATCATCATCATCATCATCATCAATTCATAACAGTCAAATTCATAACCCCAAATTCCAAAAATGCTTTCAAAAGAAGAGTGAAAGTGGAGCTTACACGATGCGTTCCAACTCTCTGGCGTAGCTGAGTGTCATATTATCACTCATTCCAACTTTGAGATACTCATGAAAAGATTCCTACATCAAGCCATTTAAGTTTCTTTCTCATACCTCCTTGACAAAGGTTAAGAGTTCTTGATCAGAAGAGAACAGTAACATCTGCATGTACTTTTCACCTTACATCAACATAATATGGTTTCAACTGGAAGAAAATCTCTCTCAAATTCATCTTGATCCTCACTTTTTACACTAAGAACAACAGCATGTTCATAAATGTCCCCTGAAAATTTTCAATTTTCACACAACACAGTCAGATAACCCTCACAAACATAATGCATAAGATTCCCCAGCTATCAATTACTCACTCATATGCTGATAAATCATTTTCAGGTCAACTACGCTTTATATAAAACTTCAATGCATGAACTATCGGCTACCAGAGATGAAAAATACATGAATGTCCAAGTGATTATTGCTAAACTAATCACTAGTGGAGAGATTCTGAACAACTCATAAGCTAAATTCTCACTTCACTAAATTAATTCTCACAAATCTGAACCTCACAACCTAATCCATCTATTTCCTGAAGTTTTCAAACAAAAAGGTCTAACACATGACAGAAAATCGAATTCGAATTAGGTTTTAACAGAATCGAAGCAAGTAACAGAGAACCTTGAGCTGAGATAACAGATTAGTGCAGGTATCGTAATCCTTTCTTACGAATTCTGCCTTGATCCTCTCGAACTGCTGCGAAATCTCCGTTAGCTGAGGATCCATCTCTCTCTCTCTCTCTCTCGATTTTCTCCATGGGAAGAAAGAGGAAGAATCAGTCAGATTTTAAAACTTGGGCCTGAACCAAGTCGGGTCATTTATGGATACCCGGCCCATAAACGACCCGAACAAGGCTTGCAGCGCTCATTAGACTAGTACTTGCTAACATGCACTACATGCGCAGATCGCTGCCGCTCTAGCGTGAAGGTTAATATTTGCGATAAAAAAAAAGTGCTAAAATACGTCATATTTTCAAGTTCAAATTATCAATTTGGAAAATTATTTAGAAACAAGAATAATGGAACATAAGTAAGTTTGGGTTTGTATGATAAATAGATGAATTTTAAAAACATAAAAATAATAAATAAAATAAACCACAATATATAGAATTAAAAAATTATCCGAAAAATATATATGATTTGAACCCAACAAAAATATTTCAATTTATGAATTTAAATTCGGATTTAAATAATAAAATTATTATATATATATATTCAAGTTTTAATTCGAATTTTTCATCGTTATAAACGAATATTCAATAAAACATTAACCTACAAAAAATATCATTAATTTTATAATTAGTTTGATATAAATAAATACCAAAACAATATATATTAGAAAAATCAGATCCATATATCCACAATGTCTGATTTATTACTCGAATATTCCAATCTCATAAACTTATTATTTAAATTTTTTCAGTGTTCAATTATTTTTAAATATAATGAATATAATGAATAGTTTGATAATACTCCAAAATAGTTAATTAATTAAATACAAAACAAATTTAAATATTCATATATCTAGTTTAGTATATTAAATATATATGATTTTATTAGAAATATAGCATTTATTCAGTTAATATAATATTTTATTGATGTATTTGTTAAAAAGTATATATTAGTAAATAAAAATATGTAATAATATATAAATATTATATATTTAAAATTTTTTAAAATAAAAAATACAAGGCCGCGTGGCAAAGAAAAAAGTAATGGGCCTAAGAGAGAAGAGCCCAAAGGAAGACAAGTCCGACGTTTACGACGTGGAAGACACGTGGATAAGTAGAAGAAGCTCTTCTTCTTCTTCTAATCGCAAACGCGTTTTTTTTCTTCTTTACTTAGCCTCTAAGTCAACATTCATATTTCTTTTTTTAATTATTATTTTAAAAATAAAAAAGATATGTGTGTGAACATATAGAAGCTACTAGACGAAGACCTTCTAGATAAATATTTATATTATTTTATACTAATAATATTATTAATTTTTTAAAAGAATATTAATTAAAAAATTAGTCTCTGTGTGTCTGCCACGTCATCTACCCCACTCATAAACCGCGTCCGCTGCCGCCATCGCCATCTCATTCGTTCACCTACACTTTGATTTTTCTTCCCTCTTTTTTTTAAAAATTGAAACATATATTATTATTCCTTCCTAATATTTCTACTTCTCATCCCAATTAATAAAACCAAGATATAAAAATTATTTGCATTTGCATTTGCATTTTATTTATTCCATCACTCATCTCCCCTCAATATTTTCACTTTTATTTTAACAAAAATTGCAAATTTTTATCATTATTATTATAATACTTTTTTCATTTGTATTCTTTTTTCCTCTGTTTCACTTTTATTTATCCCTTTTTTTGTAATTATCCACTTTGTCAAATTCTCACGCAATATCCTTTTAGGCTCTTTCCAGGAAATTTCTCCTTAAATTGTATTTTTAACATTCACTCCCCTCACAGAGCTTACCATTTTCCTCTCTCTCTCTCTCCTTCAACTCCTTCACTCCTAAACGCACCAAATCCACCTAATTTCCCCCACCCACATCGCAAAATCGCCTTTTTTCGATTCCCCAGATCGCAAAATCGTCTTTTTCCGATTGCCCAGATCGCAAAAACCACTTTTTCTGATTGCCCAGATCGCAAAATCCTCGTTTTCCGATTGCCCAGATCGCAAAATCCTCGTTTTCCGACTGCCCACATCGCAAAAACCTCTTTTCAGATTGCCCTGATCGCAGAATCCTCTTTTTCCGATTTCCCAGATCGCAAAAACCTCTTTTTCCGATTACCCAGAACGCAAAAACCTCTTTTTCCGATTGCCCAGATCGCAGAATCCTCTTTTTCCGATTGCCCAGATCGCAAAATCCACTTTTTCCGATTCGAAAAATGGAGAAGAACCAACAATCATTCTGGCAATTCAGTGACCAGTTGAGGTTACATACATCAAACATGGCAAATCTATCTCTCAACGACTCAATCTGGAGCACAAACTACGTTTCAAAACGCTCCGATCATCGGAAGAACTTCGACATCACCGTCGGAGCCACCACCGCCGCCGAGACAAACCCTAATGAAAACCTCAATCCAAAATCTTCAGAAATCAATAACATCTGGAAGACAAATGACTTCACTTTCGGACCAATCGGATCAAAAGCCATGGCCGAAACAAATCCAATGGAGAAATTCAAAGGAAAAATCACCGATTTCAACAACAATCCATTCAACGAAAGCTGGAAATTCAATACAACAGTGAAAGAAATGGTATTTTCTCCGACAAGTGTAAACGGAGGATTCAATAAAGGAATATATTCATCAAGTAAAAGCTATGGATTGAACGTGAATCTGAAAGGGAACAACAGTAAGAACAAAGGGTTTGAAGAAGGAGGAAAAAAGAATAACAAAAAGAATCAAAATCAGAATAAAAATGAAGAAAATAAAAACAGTTTGGAAAAGAGATTTAAGACTCTTCCTCCATCAGAGGCTTTACCCAGAAATGAATCCATTGGAGGATATATCTTCGTCTGTAATAATGACACCATGGAAGAGAATCTCCAGCGTCAGCTTTTCGGTAATATATATATATATGTGTAAGAATAAGTGTATGTATATGTGTATATATGTATCGATTCATTGATTTGATTTGTTCTTCAGGATTGCCGCCACGATACAGGGACTCGGTTCGAGCGATTACGCCGGGACTTCCTCTTTTTCTTTACAATTACTCCACTCATCAACTACACGGAATTTACGAGGTTTTTATTTCCTTTTTTAATTTATTATTTCATTATAATTTTTTAATTAAGTTATCTGAAAATCACTCAATAATCTTAATAAAGGCATAGAACTCTTTAAAACAGTTAATATTATTTTAAAACTTCTCGATTTAAGGTTGAGAAAAATTAATATGAAATTGATATCTTTTTAAATAATGTTTTGTTAGTTTAAAGAGTGTTGTGTATTTTTTTAGAAATTTTGAGGAAAAAACTATAAATTGATAGAAATACATAAATTTTCAGATTATTTATCTTATTTTGGTATTTTTTTTTAAAACGGTTCAGAAAAATTAATATGAAGTTGATATCTTTTTAAATAATGTTTTGTTAGTTTAAAGAGTGTAGTGTATTTTTTAGAAATTTTGAGGACAAAAAACTATAAATTGATAGAACTCCATAAATTTTCAGATTATTTATCTTATTTTGGTATTTTTAAAACGGTTTAGAAAAATTAATATGAAGTTGATATCTTTTTAAATAATGTTTTGTTAGTTTAAAGATTTTTGTGTATTTTTAAAAGGTTAGAAATATATAAATTTTTAGATTATTTATCTATGTTTGGTATTTTTATATAAAAAATCGTTTTGTGTATCTTTTAAATAATGTTTTGTTAGTTTAAGGAGTTTTGTGTTTGTTTTATTTTGTAAAAAAAACTATAAATTGATAGAAAAATATAAATTATCAGATTATTTATATTATTTTTGTTATTTTATAAATAAAAAGTAAAATTATGATTTGAATAATTTATCAGGCGGCTAGCTTCGGAGGAACAAACATAGATCCGAAAGCCTGGGAAGACAAGAAATGCCCCGGCGAATCTCGATTTCCTGCTCAGGTTTGTTTTTTTTTTTCAATTGATATCTAATTTTTTTATATTGTTTTTCATTTTAATTTATTTTAAAATCTTAAATAAATAATTAAATAAAATAAATAGGTTAGAGCAATAACGAGGAAAGTATGTGAGCCACTAGAAGAAGACTCATTCAGACCGATTTTGCATCATTACGACGGCCCCAAATTCCGTCTCGAACTCAGTGTTCCCGAGGTATCATCATCATCATCATCATCCATTATCATCATCATCCATCCATCATCATCATGATCATTATCATTATAATCATGTTTCATTCATTATGATAAATGAATTTTGCAGGCCCTTTCGTTGTTGGACATTTTTGATGAACAAAACCCTTGAAACTACATAGACGAGGAAGAAGAAGAATACACTACATTTATAATAAAATCTTATATGTTTATATATAATATATATATAGTGAACCCTTTTTTTTACACACATACATATATACATATATATATATATCATAGAATGTTGTATTTGGAGAGATATATAAATAAGTTATCATAGAATACAATTGCCCCAAAGATATGAGAATGAATGAAAACCCTTCTTGTTTTTTTAAACATATTTTATAGTATTTGTTTGCTATTAATATTGATTTGTAATCCAATTTTGTATTATTGAACTGGTATTTATTATTGAATAATATAATTGTGAAATACATTTTAAATCAATATAACAATTTAAAAATTGATTTTATATAATGATTAGACTTTAGATCAAAAGCGACAGGCTACCGACTTTTGGGGGTAAAAGGAGATTAAGCTTTGGATTAAGTAAATTGTTCAAATTAAAGAAGAGAATATTACATTTACATTTTCATTTCTCATAATAAAATGTTATAAAATTTTAAATTTTATTATAATTTAAAGACCAATATGCATTTATGACATATATGTCAATACGGTAAATCTTGACCAAGTTTGCTTTGATATATTCCTAATTACGATCAATCCGTATTCGCCAAATTAATCGTTTTTTCCTCTCTTATATATATATATATAATTGAAAAACAACAGAGAATAATAGATAAATAGGCTTATTTATTTAACATTATTTTACACGTGTGATGTCTATTTGTAAAAACAGAAATTAAACATTACTAACTTGAATGAATGTTTATAATATTTAAATCCATAAAATAAAATAATTGTAAAAGCTTACTAATTATGATTACAAAGGGGACATCGTACCAAGCCATTCTCATTACACTTCCCACACCTCTCCCATCCCTCCGCCGTCTCCTCCGACCGGAGTTTACAACTTCCGCCGCATTCGAGACACGGCAACCACCTTGCTCCGCCGCAACCATCGCACGTGTGGGCCTCCCATCTTCCCCACCCCTATCCACACGTGCCCACCTCAGAACCCTCCCTAGCTTCCCCGTCTCATTCATAGCCGCCACCTCCGCCGCACCTCCGACGTACCTACCCTTCACGAATACCCTCGGAACCACCACCACCGTTTCCTCCGTCGTATCTCCGTCGCTTAGAATCTCCCTCAGTTCATTTCGAACTCCGGCATCCAACGCCACGTCCCTCTCGTCGAACACTACCCCTTGCTGTTCCATGATCGCTCTCACTCTCATGCAATCCTCGTACGTCCGTCGCACTCCGTGAAGCGACGTCGTATAAACTACAACGCCGTTGGCCCCTCCCGGCGGACATTTCTCAGGGAACTCACTCAGTGGGTCCCAGTTCACGGCGGGTCTTTTATTCCCTTCATTCTCTCTCTCTTGTCTGTCTCTCACCAAGAATATGTTCTCCTTCACCGGTCTGAACCCGCCTCCAGGGCCCGACTGAGTCAGTGGCTGCTGCCTCGGCAACTCGTTCCGTGACTCGGCTCGAGTCGCCGACTCCGTTTTCCTTAGCTTCTGCATCGGGTTTTGGTTATCAGTCTTCGTCTTTGCCTCGAGCTCCTCCAACGTGTGAAACGATAAGCTCTTCTGCGGTGGCGGCGGAGGAGTCGTGTTGGCCGGCGCTTTCACCGCCGGGTCCAAAGATGGAGATTTGGTTTCTCCGACGATAGCGGCCGGAGATTTGAGGTAGGTTTCGAGGGCCTTACTGACTTCGTCCCACGTTCGAGGAGCATCGGTAAGGGCATCGAGCTTCTCGAGGACAGAGGTGGGGACGGCGACGGCGCGTGGATTCAGTGTCTGTTTCTCGTCGTCGTTCTGTGACGGCGGTTGATGTTGTTCGAGTTTCAGCCATGGCACTTCGATGGTGTTGATATCAAGGACGGCGAAGCTAGACGGCGGCGGACGGTAGACTTCAGCAACTCCGGCCTTCATCTGCTTCGACGACTTACACCCCATCTCTCTTTTTTTGTTTTGTTTTTAAGTGTCTTTTTTTTTGTACTTTTAAGTATCTTTGAGTGATTTTATGAAGAAATAATGACTTATGGAGGGAATGTGTGTAGTGTGGACATCCAGGTGGGTTTCTCTTATCCATTTATTTATAATTAAATTTTGTATATTTTTTTAATAAAAATTCATATTATTATTATTATTAGTAGTAGTATTATTATTATTATTATCTAATTAAAAATTGCATAATTTTATTCTTATTATCTAATTTAAAAAAAATGCATAATTTACAAGAAGATAATATATATGTACATATATATTATATCTTTCGAGTTTACTAAATAAACATAAAAAGTGAAATAAAATTTATAATTTGTAAATAAAATACGATATGAATAATAATAAAAGAGTTTTTAATTATGAACCACAAGAGTGTTTCTGTGGTCTAAAAATGAGAAACGTGAGCAATTAGATGCCTCAGAATAATTCCAAAATAAATAAAAATAAAAAATCACTTTTTCATTCATTCTATTTGTCACATTATCTGTCAATTACTCATTGGATTTATATTTTTATCATTTTATTCCATGTAATACATATATTTTTTAAATCTTATTTCGATTTATTTGCTTCATACTTATACATAATGAATTATACTGTATACAATTTTTGAAAATATGGTTGTAAAATTGGGTAGCTGCCACAAAATTATGTTACCTTTTTTTTTATTTAAAAATATCTAATTCTGTTCTTAAGATAATGTAAATTCGAAAAAAAAAGATTTAAATTCATGATAATTAAAAAACAAGAATATCTAAAACTAACGTAATCTCTAGGGTTTTGATTCTTCCTTGTTCTTCTTATCCTTCTTCTTCGGCTTTGTCTCTTCTTCTTCGTCTTCATTTTCAACATTATCTATTAGAATCTGAGATTTACTCTCATGAATTTCAATTGCAGCAATTGCTTCTTCGATGAAACTCTCAACAGCTTCTCTTACGACAGATTTGTACGGATCTTCGGAGAGATTTAGGTTTAAATCAGAAGAAGCTTGTTCTCGTACCTTAATCTCTGTCATGTCGTATAAACTCGATCTCTTCAAGATCTTCTTCACTGTCTTTTTGATCCTCTTCTTCACTTCTCCTTCCATCCTTTCTCTCCTCCACGCCCTCTCTCTCTGTGACGATGCAGATTTAGGGTTTTGCGAAGACAAACCTTGTCCTTCTTCTTCTTATTACAATCAACGACACTTCAAGCCCAACAATGAGGCCCAACAATGAGGCCCATTTATAACAATGAGGCCCAACAATTAGGCCCAACAATAAAGCCCATTTATAACAATAAAGCCTAATCTATAACCATGAGGCCCAACAATGAGGCTCATTTATAACAATAAAGCCCAACAATGAGGCCCATTTATAACAAATGAGGCCCATTTATAACAATAAAGCCCAACAATGAGGCCCATTTATAACATTGAAGCCCAACAATGAAGGCCATTTATAAAATTGAAGCGCAATACCAACAATTAGGCCCAATCCTATTAATGAGTCCCATTTATAACATTGAAGCCCAATACCAACAATAAGGCCCACGCCCAATAATGAGGTACAAGTATAACAATGAGGATAAGCCCAATAATGAGGCCTAATTATTACAATGAGGCCCAATAAGAAGGCCCAATAAGAAGGCCCAATAAGAAGGCCCATTATGGACAATTAGGATTATGCCGAACAATGAGGCCGAAGTAGGCCCAAATACATAGGTAACTTGTTATATGATTTTGTAATTTAATAAAATAAATATACCTCTTCTCCAAAAATTATAAAAGTACCACTCTTAGGTACTGTTCTTAAATAGGTTGCCAACGATTTTATCCTAGCCCTGGTTAAAATTGTAATCTTAAATTATGCATTATTTATAAATTTTAAAAAATTTTAGTTATAATTTTATATTTTATGAATTTATTATTTTTTCAGAAGAAAAATTATGATAATCTATATAATCTATAGATTTTGATTGAATGAAGCTAAAGAAAAATAGTTTAAACCATTTTAACACATTTAAGATTCTTAATGAACAATGAAAAAAGAAATAAAAGATATATATATATATATATAGATCCATAATTAATGGAACTTTTTCTTCATAATTTCTTCCACTTCAACAAATTACCTCTTGAATTTCCTAGGACTAGGCTTCTTCTCTCTGCAATCCAATTAACAAAAAAGATTAATCCAATTACATCAATAAACCCTTTATCACAATCTTCTTCTACTAAAAATTTGTTAAAATTCATATTCAAAAAGTAATCTCATTTGATGATAATAAATAGAAATTGTAAATCCTAAATGAAAACTATATATTATTACCTAACATCATCATCGATTGTTCTTGAAGAAGAAGAAGAAGAACTGCCGAACGCAACCTCGTCCATGCTTTGTCCGGTTCGTTCATAGCGACCACCGGATGCCAAAAACGCAGGACATGGTCTGTAAGCTTTGATGGGCCACCACCCAAATCCAGGGAATGTGGCAATGCCTCCTTGAATTCTTCCATCACCATTACACCCACTCTCCATCTTCTCCTTTCCACATGCTTTGCATCCGCTGTATATATTAATATATTATATTTCTAATTTTATAATCTTAATTAGGGTTGGGCGGATTTCGGATTCGGGTTTTTGGGTTCTAAAAAATTGAATAAAAAAAGATCGATTTGGTTTTCGGGACATGTTTCTCGGGTTGGAATTGTGTTCGGGTTATTCGGTTTTTGAAACATTGAATCCAAAAAAACCCAAATTGTATTTGAGTTTTTTCGGATTATCGGATTATTTGGTTTATTTAAGTACGGATAATTCGAATTTAAACGGATAATTCGAGTCTTAAACGGTTAATTTGAGTTTAAACGAATAATTCAGATTTAAACAGATAATTCGGATTTCAAATTTAACATACAAAAAATTAAATTGGAATGGTTAAAAGTTTTTTTTCGGATTCCTTTTAGATTTTGAACTCGTATGGCTTTTTTTGAATTGGGTCGGTCCGGATAACCCGAAACTTCACCCTTAATCTTAACTAAGGGCACTAAAAGGAAAAAACCCATCAAAGTTGAATCATTGAGATGATTCTGAGTAATTCAAGGTCGAGGCTTTGGATAATAATTCATATAAAGGATCCTAATTTTGGATTCAACCCTTATCAAATTTGACTTATTTCTATCAAACCCACGAGAGAATTCACCGGAAAAACCCTAAATCATCGGTACCTGAAAGTAAGAACTTGACTCTCTTCATCGGCGGCGTCATCTTGTACGACAGGAGGAGAAGAAGATGATGAAGAAGAAGAAGAACACAAAGAGAAGGAAGAATGAATCGATGGGAAAGAGATTGAAGAAGAATGAAGAAGCAATGGGCTTGAAGATTGATTCGCACTGAAGAAGAAACCCCGTGGAAGAGTCATTGATACGCCGGAATTCGCCATTCTCAACCTCAGAGAGAGAGAGAGAGAGAGAGGAGAGAGAAAGAGTCAAAGCACAGCCACAAGATAAAACGACTGATCCACCTCGAATAAATATATATATATATATATATATAAATGAATAAATAAAGTATAGTTATTTAGTACATATGACCTTATGGAAGAAGAAAAATGAAGACTTTTTTGACAAAGTGAATTTGATCCAATCTCCGATTAAGCAAAGGTAATGTCTTTTTTCTTCTTCTTCTTCTTCATGCTTTTATTATCAAAGATCCAACCTTTACATCTTTAGTTTGATTGGATCTCATGATTCTTCATAATTATATCATATATATATATATATCGATTCTTTTTATTATGAAAAATAAAAAAAGTCAAAAGCTTTTCAATCTCATTTCCTTATTTTCCATGGAACAAAACATAGATTTGAATATGCTCATGATGATGACGATTATCATCATAGTTTTGATCTACATTCCAAATCTTAGATTAATACAAGAGTATAAAGAAAAACCCTTTAGATATATAACATGGAAAACACATATGCCCATCATGATGATGATGATGATAATATACATTCCAAATCACAGGTTGATATAAAAGAAGAAAGGGAAAAGACAGAAGAACCCTTTAAGATATATATAACAAAGATGTCATTCATGAGATGTTTTTCATTGAAGAGACTAAAGCATCCTCAAGGTCATGAGGATCTTGATATTCTTGCTTCCTCAACACCATGTATGTTATACAAATACATTTCAATATATATATATATATACAAATATTAATTGATTATATATATATATATATATACTTTTGTGTATTTATTTAGTTACGGTGAACGAGATAGAAGCATTGCACGAGTTGTTCAAGAAGCTTAGCAGTTCCATTGTGGACGACGGTCTCATCCACAGGGTAATGTTATAAACACACAATTAGAAAATAATGGGGACATATATGTAATTATACATCATTAGGTTATGTAATTATACACATCATTAGGGTTAATCTATATGTAATTATATACATCATTAGGGTTAATCTCTCATTGCTTAATCATCTTCTTTTTGGTATATGTGAATAAGCAGGAAGAGTTTCAAATGGCTTTGATGAAGAACAATAACACACACAATCTGTTTTCAGACAGGGTACAATGGTGTCTCTTAGCTTTAATTTTTTTCTTTTATATATAATAAAATTAATTTAAATTAAAATGTTAATTAAAGAGTTTAATATTATCTAAATATATAGTTGTTAATGATCTACAATATAATATATTTTATTTATCATATTTAACTTTGGTTTTAGAGTATACAGATGACAGATATAAATATATTGTATGAATATTATTTTGATACCATGATTAACGATTTTAAACATAAATCTTTAAAAAATATATAATTTATAATTTATGTTATAATTGATATATATATATATATAGCAGGTGTTTGATATGTTCGATAGGAAACATAATGGTGTGATAGAATTCGGTGAATTTGTGCGTTCACTTAGCATCTTCCATCCCAACACTTCTCAACACGAGAAATCATTATGTAAGTATTTATTATATCCATAATAAAAAATCAATGCAAATTATTTCAATATAATAAAATTATATTTTATTTGTTTCAGTTGTCTTTAGACTTTACGATCTTCATGGAACTGGATTCATTGAACGTCATGAGGTGCAAAAATCTTATATGCATTTTGATATTTTATTATAACCGTTATTATTATATATATATATGATTTTATTTAAATTGTTAATATTTAATTTTTAGTCGAATTAAATCCAATACGTCTATCTAGATTCACTTATATCTAAACCTTAATTTTATTTATATTCATTAAAGTTATAAGTTAAAAAGATGATTAACATAAACATTTCACCTTAATCAATAAGAAAATGTTTTACAATAATGATAATTATTAATCAATAACAAATGTTTGAATTCAATGTATAATGGTTAAGTTGAAGAAAATGGTAGAGGCTCTTCTAAGCGAAACATCATTGGAACTATCGGAAGAAGCCATTGAAGGCATCGTGGAACAGGTCATGATTTTATATATAATAATAATAAAAGATATAATGAAATGGGTTATCTATTTAATTATTTATTTAATTATATGGACAGACAATGATAGAGGTTGATACTAATAAAGATGGGAAAATTGATAAAGAAGAATGGGAAGAATTTGTTTCTAAGAACCCTTCCATCCTCACCAACATGACTCTTCCTTTCTTGAAGTACGTTTTTCTTTAACAATTACCATATAAATTTTAAAAATATTTAAATAATACATTTTTATATAGTTTTTTTAAATTATATATATATATATATATATTCTAAACTTTTAATGTATATGAATCTTTTTATTTTAACTCGTCGAATGTGGGTTGTTTTTTGTTTATTTGTAGGGAAGTGACTCTAGCATTCCCTAGTTTTGTTCTTGAATCTAAGGTAAACGACGTATAATAAATATATCGAATGATATAATCATATTATATAAAATAAAAAAATAAAATATTATAAAACAGCCTACAAATATCTGTGTTTGGGTTATGATTGATCCGAAAAATAAACAATTTATATCCCTAATTGAATGAATATATATATAGTTTTTGTTACTAAAATGTGTATGTTCATGACTTATATATCCATGTATATGTATACATGTATTTGTGTATATATATATATATATGTTTGTTTTGTTTTGCAAATTCATCGTACCTTCGTGGAAGAAGTTAAGTGTATGTATACTTACATGGAATATCGCTCCATAATTTATTTAGACTAATCAATCATTAATATCATTATTTTTAAGTTAAACCACTCCAAAAGAAAGTACTAATAATAGACTTTAGAGACACATAAAACTTATAGAGACACATATACAACACACAATTATATGAAAAGTTAATTATTTTTACATTGGAAAAAAATAAATTATATATCTATAATCTTTATTCGTAGTTAGTAATAATTTCAGGAATAAATCTCACGCTAATGATTCTATGGACATTTGATATAATTATATACATTCATACATTTTTAAAATGACTATATATATATATTATGACTTGGTGTTGATGTTTTTAATACGTAATTATTTTTTCAAATTAGGCAATATTGTCGCTGTTTATCTTAAAATTAATCATATATTTAATTTAATCTAATCCATCCTTAAATTATCATTAACCCCGTCGAATCATCATTTAACCTTTTGAATTAAGTAACACATGGTTCACAATCAGATTAAAATCAAATAGATTCGGATAAGAACTAAAATTTTAGACAGATTTTTATGATTAAAACAAAATTAATGGAAATCAAAGGATAAAGTAAAGGAGAATAGAATAGACAGATTTCCCTAAATAATAACAAAAAATTAATCTAAAAGTAGCGACTTAATGGTATATATATATAGAATGAATGATTATAGAATGTCACGTATTTTAGAGACATTAAAATCTGAATTGTAATGATTACACACCAAAAAAGAGACTTTTCAGTAATGCAATAAAACGACACGACGTGGTGTCGTATTTCTCATCCCACAAAATAATAATAATAAAAAATAAAAAAAAAAAGAGAGAGAAAGGGATTACTTGGACCAAGCGACGGCATCAATCTCGGTTTGAGCGGCTCTGTATAACTCGAGACGCTTTGAAAGTGCACTTCGTCTCTCCATAATGGCCGGGTCTTCGTTCAGCAATGCCGACAGCCTCTTCGCCTGTATATACATATATATAAGGATATATATATATATATATATGAAAATGAAAATATAAATATATGAAAATGAAAATGAAAATGCTTACGTCCATGGTGCCGAGTTGGGTGAAGAAATGGTCGAGGAGGGAACGTTTGGCCTCACGGACTTGACAATACACAATGGACTTGGGGATGGAATTACGCAGACCTGCACACACCATGTTCACGTACGACAACACGTTCGATCCTGCATCAACCAATCTATGTATTAATATATATATATATGTGAATGTATGTAGATGCTGAGAATATATAAAGGTAATGATGGGTGATAGAGTTAGATGATGATCTTACCGATACGTCTGAGATAAGAATCGTTGTAACGGTCAAAAATAGAATGTGTCGGGTTACCGCCTTTTTCAACGTCCTGAGGAAGTTTCCGGAAGAAATCAACGGTAAGGTAACTGGTTTCCATGTCTACAAGCTGTACCGTTGCTTTTCTACTTCCTTCTCGCATCTTATCGAGTGATTCAATGGCCGCATTCGTCACCTCAACTCTAAGCGCCGGGTATTGCTTCAGTTCCTACAAACCCGTTAAGCCATCAATACAAATCCGACCCTTCAAACCCGCCCCGCCCATTCAGCAATCAATACAAACCCGATCCTTCAAACCCGCCCGATCCATCAAACCCACCCGTTAAGCAATCACTACAAACCCGATCGTTCAAACCCACCCGTTAAGCAATCAATACAAATCCGATCCTCCAAACCCGCCCGTTAAGCCATCACTACAAACCCGATCCTTCAAACCCGCCCGTTAAGCAACCACTACAAACCCGATCGTTCAAAAGATACGAGAACGTACCACAGTCTCATTGACAGATTTGTGAACAAGATCCTTCAAAATAGCATGAACCTAAAACAAGTAAAACCCGATATGAGAAAGACTTATATATATTGTTTGATCGTTAAACCTGTTGAGTTATTTAAATCCGTTACAGCGTCAACAGATGCTTCAGCTGGGCCTCGGATAGTAATGAGAGAGGATTCGATGAGACGTCGGTAGCCTTGTTCAGGAGCAATTAAATGAGGCTGGTAACCATCAGCCTCGGTTACAAGCTTACGGATATTGTCCATGGCAAGCTGTTTGTCGAATTGGAGTCTCTTGAGAGCTGCGGGAAGCTGATTATCAAACACGTTATAGACCTTTTCACCACCAGGACGCCTAAATAAACGGTTAAAATCAGACGATATGTTAAGTACGGAAGATGATAATAAAAAGGGTATTCGATAAATTTAGGGTTAGAACATTACACTCCATCAAGATGCTCTTTGAAAATTTGATCAAAAAGCCGACAAATCTCCATGATAGAATACAACTTTCCCTGCACCAGAAAACCGTTAATAAAACCGATAATTTACGATACGTATAAGAAGACAAAGACAGAGTCTTACTCCTGCATCGGCTGCAATGGGCTTCCCGAGGCGATTCAATTCAGTTTCAAGCTCCAAGACTGTTTTTTGGATAAGTGATTGGATGCCCGGGATTCTTGATTTGATCACTTGTTCTAGATGCTGAAAAGTAATACATAAACGATTAGGGTTCAAGTGAAATTGCTTTGAACTTTCCGCTATTTCCTTCCTATTTCGCTTTCAAATCCGTTCTCTAGCTGTTTTGTTTCGCTATACCTAATCAACTAAATATCAATGTAACACTAATTCTGACAAATCCATATCAAGACCTTAGTCTGAAAGTTTAATGCCTATTATGTAATAGTAAATAGCTATTATGTAATATTAAATAGTTGAGGGTCAGAACGTAATTATTGAAAAGTTTAGTAATATATATTCGGAGAAAAACTGGTTTTCTCATACGATTCATTATTCTAACATATCAATAACTTAGCCACCAAAAAGAAACGAAGAACGAAAAACAATTTTTCGTTCCTGACCAAAAATCCGCACCAACTGTTGACAGCAGATCCCGATCTCGGCATAGATACGCGTAGAGGACTTGTACGATCAAGTCTTAAATCCATCCTTTTTCAGAATCGACAAAACAGGTAACATTGGAATCGTTCCTAAGTTTATTTTTCGTTGAAACCAATCGAAACCTAATCTCGAATATGACTAGATCAATAAACGGGTTGTAAAAACACGCTTCCGCACCCGATTAACATCCCAACATAGTCTTCATAAGAAAACTGATGCGAATCGATATAGCAAAAGTACTTACTTTGGAGAGCATTTTCGCCAAATGCTCAGAACCCATCCTGTGAGCCATGTGTCTATACTCGGGAGTATTGCCAAAATACTCGCGCTCTCTCTTCCGTGCCGCAATCATATCCACATTCTTGTTAATATCCGCTTGAGAACGATTGACAACGCCAACCCATGGAAACTTAAGTCTATACGCTTTCCCCTCCAGAATCTAGAAAACACGTAACATCCAGAAATGCTCAGAATATTTGCGTTTATAAAGAATTTCCATATGTTTTCCGCCAAAACATCGTAAATCAATCAACGATTAATTCGGCAGTATAAATGTGATTATGCTGTAGAATGACTGTTTATAGAACAATTTGATGAGATGACTTACATCCACTGCATCAGTTCCCTTATCCATAAGATCTATCTTTGTTAGGACACCAAATGTTCTCTCTCCTGTGAAGTTTACAAAAGAGTATTATTATACAGCTAAGACGATGATTTTAAAACTCACGAGAATTACGATGATGAACTCTTAGCAAATCGCTTACCCGATGGATCGACCTCACGGGAAATTTTAATGGCATCTGATGTAGCAAGATCTTGATTGGCAGGTGAAATTGCCAAAATAATGCAATTGGGCTATAAAAAAAATCGTTTAAACAAAAAGCACAACAATGTCCTTTTTCTTTTCATTGCAAAAGAACAAAGGAATAACACAAATGTCTCTCGGCTAAGAACAAGCAATGAAAAAACATTAAAGAGCGATAGAACGGTGCGAAATAAACTGCCCTTTTTACCTTTTCAATAAAGGATCGGACCATATTTTCAATGTCCTGCACAATACTGTCTGGTTGTCCCTCTGCATCAACGGAAAAATTATAAATTTGGGTCATTCTAAAATCATATATAGTGAAGAATTTAGCCCAAGTGGAGATATGACAGAAGAGACATCATTTATACAGACTATTTTTACTGTTAACAGTACTGCAATAAAGATAAACCCTAATCTCCTATTCTCTTAGTAAAGCATATGTCAGATAATTATATGTGTTAACTTACCAACAGCAACTTTTGTAAGCCCGGGAAGATCAATCAATGTGAGGTTGACAACTGCATGAGTAAAGAGGATGAAAGATTATCAGAAAAAAGAGCAGAGGATGATGCGCGAGAGAAAAGGGAACTCATCTTCTTTCTTTTTTTGATTACTTTCCTCGTGAATGTATAAGATCGAATCAATCAAATAGAAAGATAATTCAAAGCTCATCCTAACCATTGGGAGAATATATGCTAAGGTGAATTGGAACGCTCGAGATCTGCTTGGAACGACCCGTCTCTCTATCAGTCTCATCCTGAATCTCCTTCCTCACAGCAGCTATAGAGATGATCAAAACAAACAAACACAATTACATAACATAACGCCGTATAGACGAAATGAGACAATAGATAGATACTTACCAAAATCGGTGAATCTTTTCCTCGGAAGGTGAAGAAACTCAGCGTACTCACGGCTTCCATCATCGATCTTATGTAATTGCAAGACAAGGGGTCTTCTTGTAACAATACCTACAAGCAGTTCCCACAAAGATAATGATCAATACACAAAGTACGTACAACTACTAACCATGAACAAATTGATGATTACCAGATCCACGAGGTAAAAAATCCTTTCCCACAACACTCTCGAGGACTGAAGACTTTCCAGAACTCTGTTACAAAACAGGGTAATTCCATTAGAAGACATTTAACATACCATATTCCATTAGAAGACATTCCATATTCCATTAGAATATAACTCAGGCCGCATATTCATTTGCATAACATGCCATAATAACGTGTCTTATGCATGTAAAACTATGAAAACTGTATGGAAATTCCTCAACACCCTAAATTCCAGGATTATTAGAGAGTATTGAAGTCAAAGCAAAATCAACCCAAGTCCACATCCCATTTTTGAAACATCTAAACTAGTACGAATTACAGGCTATGTAACTCAGGTTGTCTGCGATCCAGGATTTTCACAGGCAACAAATCAAGAGGAATACCGCAAGTTTAGACCAAGAGAATCTCAAATTCCGCGTAAAATCAGAATTCGAAACAGGCGAACAAAAGGCTCAGAGTACGAAACAGATCTCTCATCAATTATATGCAACAGACTTAAAAAGGAAGTAGAATGATGTAGATGCAAACCTGTCCACCGACGACAGCGATAGCCGGTAAGGAGTCCCAGAGAGTCGGTAAGGCACTGGACTCTCCATGGTCCCCGAGAGCCGTGCAAGCTCTCTGTATCTTATTCACCAGAGATATCAGATTCTCCATCTTCCTCTACTCCTCTTCCTCTTCCGCTGAGCTGAGAAAAGGGCAAACCACCGACTCTAGCGATGAAACAGCTGCAGCAGCTGGAGAACGGAAAGATCTGTAAGCTCCGCCGGTGAATAATCGCCGGCGAGGGAATAGATCTGGGACGGTGACTTCGAACCTTACGGAGAGAGAAGACGAATTTTTGAATTTTTTTTTTTTGAGTGTGTTTGTTTTTGTTGGTGGAAAGTGAAGAAGAAAACCAACAAAGGAAAGCGGTTTATTAATATACGATCGATGGGGTTTTTGGTAATTTTAAAGCTTTCGATTTTTTCTTTTGTTCTATTTTGGTCTGAAATGAAAAACATGATATGTGAAATGACACGACGTTTTTTGGTAGATTACCAAAACGGCCAGGCTTTCTATCTCTAGTTCCCTTTTTACCACTTTAGTACAACATCTTATGCGGCTCCTTATTGCAATTCTAAATTTGTAAGACCTTTTCCAACGGACAACGTTAAATAAGTAAATAAAAACAGTAAAAGGTGACGCTATTTCTTGAAATAAATAAATAAATATCCTTTCAATTTTGATATATATATACACATTTTAGTAAGGTTGAAATTAGTTGTAGTAGATGTGAACGTTTTGATCCAAGAGTTAAGTTATTTAGAGCATAATAGAATATATAGTCCGGCGTTCTCTGGCCGTCCGCCTAATTTCTAGACGATCTTTTTTAAAAGAAAAATAACATCAAAATGATGTCGTTTTGGTACTTAAAGAAAAAAACTAACAATGATATCTAACCATGCGTTTATCTTTTATCGACTTTGACATCATCATTTCATTTGTCTTCTTCTATATATTACATCGTTCATTGTCTTTATCTAAGTCTCTTGTTCTCGCATTTGTATCTAATCCTCATTTTTGCATTCATCCTTGTTTTCTTATCTTCTATGTCGCTAGTATGTTGTCATCATCTTCATCTTTTGTTATCACATTCATTTCTCATCTTCATTTTTGTTCATCTCCACCCTTTATTTCATCTCTTGCTTTTAGCCTTGTTTTGGTCTAATATCGTCCTTACACGACGTCTATTTTTTATATTTTGTTTGTTTTATGTTATTTGTGGTCGTATGTTTGATATTGTGAATTTAATACTTATAAATATTTTTTTATAAATACTAAACTTTATTTATTTATATATGTTTTTATAAAATTAAGTATTTTATAATTATATTAAAGAAAAATAAAATATATATATCCGCTTAGCCCGTCTAGACCCCGTCTAGGCGCTCTGGACACTAGGCGTTGGGTGTCCATCCGCCTTGCGCCTTCTTAAATATCAAGAAGGCTAATTCATACTAACAAATAATAATACAAAATGAAAAGTAAAAAAAAAAAAGAGAGGGTTCAATTAGGAAAGAATTAATGGTATATCCATACATAAAGAGCCCTAAAAACCATACAAAAGATGATCGAATTGAATAAACAAATCAAATAAAAAAAGATGATCTCTCTCTCTCTCTCTATATATATATATATATAGATATATAAATAGAGAGTCATTGTTGTAAAATTACAAAGAAAGAAGAAAAAAACGTGTAAGTGGTTTGTTTCACTTCTACTCTAAATCTTAGGGTTTAATAAAGAATTAGTATAATTACTTTACTGACCTTCATAGCCATAAGGGTTCTTACTTGCCCAATTCCATTGATCCCTACACATCTCCTCCATTCCATTCTTTGCCCTACAATGTTCAATTTTCCGTCTATAAAGATCAAATCGTGTATCTATATGATGACTTAGTTACCCTTTTTATAGATCAAGATGAAATCTGTGTATGTATGTAAATAATGATTTACCTATGAGGAGTAAAACAAGACATATGATGAGATGAGACTTACTTCCAATTCAGTTCTCGTTCCGCCTTTTCTGTTGATGCATAGACAATCTCAGCGTCACCAGCTCTTCGTCCCGTTACCACAACTGGGATTTCCTGATATTTACATTATCATTTCTAATTTATATGTATATACAAGATTTGTGTGTGTATGTGTATGTGTAGAGGCAGAAGAACTTGATGAATTCTCATTTCCTGATAATGTATGTGTATGTGTATATGTATGTGTATGTGTAGAGGCAGAAGAACTTAATGAATTCTCATTTCCTGATAATGTATGTGTATGTGTATATGTATGTATGTATGTGTAGAGGCAGAAGAACCTAATAAATTCTGAGGCAGAAGAACTTAATAAATTCTCATTTCCTGATAATGTATGTGTATGTGTATGTGTATGTGTATGTGTATGTGTATGTATATGTGTATGTGTAGAGGCAGAAGAACTCAATAAATTCTCATTTCCTGATAATGTATATGTATATGTATGTGTGTGTGTGTGTGTAGAGGAAGAGAAGAAGTTAAATAAATTACCATTCCAGAAGCTTTTTCAAAGGCAGCAACCATTTCTAAAACCGTAGTTCCTTTTCCAGTTCCTAGATTGTATACTTGACAGCCTAGTCGAAGAAGAACAACAAATTCCCAATCTAAATAAAATCCGTATTTAAATCCATCGGCAGGCGATAAGGGTCTTTAGGGCATACCGATTTTAGGGTCGTCAAGCTTTTGGAGTGCAGAAATATGGCCATCTGCTAGATCAACAACATGAATATAGTCACGTACCTGAAAATGGAACAACTTCCATAAACATCATTAGGTGATTTATTTAAAGAAAGGACAAACTAATCATTTGATTTGGTATGTGTATAACCATTAAACTAAAATGCGATGATCCTAAGAGACACCTCCATGAAGGAAGATATTAACAATTCATAATCTCGGAGATAATTATCATATCTTCTAATAGTTATCATTTGATTTGGTATGTGTATAACCATTAAACTATAATCCGATGATCCTAAGAGACGCCTCCATGAAGGAAGGTATTAACAATTCATAATCTTATCTCCTAATAGTTATCATTTGATGCAACCTATTTCTTTTGGAGAAACAATTTAATGGAAATCACAAATTAGTTGGGGAGTGTATGTATATGATGGTGAAATAAGAAGAACCCTCAGATAGAATGATCATAAAAATGGCTCTGTGATGGGTGGGCAATCCGAGTTTCGGGACGGGTTCCTCGGGTTCGGTCTGGGTTCAGGGTTCCTCGGGTTTTAAAAAAATGAATCCAAAAAACCCATTTGGTTTTCGAGACGGGTTCCTCGGGTTTCGGGTTGGGTTCGGGTTTTGAAACATCGAATCCAAAAAACCCGAATTGCATTTGAGTTATTTCGGGTTCTCGGGTTCTTCGGGTTATTTAAGTACGGGTAATTCGGGTTCAAACGGGTAATTCGGGTTCCAAATTTAACATACAAAAAATTAAGTTAGAAGGGTTAGGGTTTTCTTTTCGGGTTCCTCGGGTTCTCCCGAACCCAACCCAGACCGACCCGAACCCATTTGGGTTTTAGATTTTTAACCCATTTGGGTTTCTTCAAAACCCGTTTATCTCACGGGTTGGGTTTTTCGGGTTGGGTCGGTCCGGGTCAATCCAGGTAACCCGATACGCCTAAAAACTGGTAATGAAAGCACTGTGAAAATATGAGAAAATCTTACCCCTGTGCCATCTTTAGTATTATAGTCAGTTCCATAAACCTTTAAGTGAGGCAATCTACCAACAGCGACTTGCTGGACGTAAGGCATGAGATTATTTGGAATTCCACGAGGATCTTCACCAATGTGACCACTCGGGTGAGCACCAACAGGGTTAAAGTATCTTAGTAATATGATTCTCCATTCAGAATCAGCACGTTGTACATCTCGACAAATATCCTCGATGCAGAGCTGAAAACGTAAACCACGCCAAAGATTTAACTTCGTAGGGCTTTCGTTTTAGTGTTGAGATTAATAGATTACCTTTGTTCTTCCATAAGGATTTACTGCTGATAAAGGGAATTCTTCTGTACATGGAACCACCTTTGGCCATCCATATACAGTAGCCGAGGAAGAAAAAACAAGCTGAACAGATTGACGAACGGAAATTATTAGTCAACTCTTTATATTTTCACTCCATGGATGCACAAAAGGAATACCTTTTTACAGCCATGAGCAGCCATTACTTCTAATAATGTAATTGTTCCAATGAGATTGTTGTTATAATAGAGCAGCGGATTCTCGACACTTTCACCAACTGCTTTCAATCCAGCAAAATGTATCACTGCATCAAATCTGTATAACATATACGAAAGAGTAAGGATTGAATCACATTGCTCCAGATCTGATCTTAACATCTTCACTTCCTAACAAAATTCGATCAATAAACCCTAAAATACCATTCTCTTTTCCTGAATTCTTCCTTCTAAATGCTTATTTTTCATTATGTCCGATCAGAATTCCCAAATTCTCCATTGATCATATGAACAATTGCTTGCAAAAGCTAGTTCCACTCAGAAGAAAATTTAAAAAAAGGAAAAAAAAAACTCACTTCCTCTCGGAGAAGACTCTCTCGAGCGCTGATTTATCGCGAAGGTCGATCTGCAGATAAGAGATGCATCAGCCATGTCAATGCCGGATTTTCCCAGATTAGAAATAACAGACAGAGAAGTCGATCCAGCAATCCGCCGACACTACGAGAAATCGTGCAATTCAATCAAACCCGATGCCCAGAGCCCTAATTTCGTTCGAAGTAAACGTAACTACACCGAATCCAGGGAGCCATAAAAATCCCAATTCCGGCGTCGATCAGCGAAATTTAAGAAAAGTCCAAACCAATCATCATTCGAAAGGTCAGAAAAAAAATGCAGAAAGAAAGTAACGTACCTGATGGAATGAGAGATTAGTGCCATGATCGCCGGCGAGGTCCTTAACGCGGCGGATGGCGACGGGAGAAGAATTGTCGAGGTTATCGACGACGATGGTGCAGTAGCCGCCGAGAAGAAGCTGAAGCACGGTGTGACTGCCAATGTAACCGGCACCACCGGTAACCAGAATATTCTTCGCCATTGACGGAGAATCAAAAGCTCCGAGAGGCAAAGAAGAGAGAGAGAGAGAGAGAGAGAGAGAGAACAAAAGAGAAGCTTCTCTCTATATGTTTGGGAGAGAGATGACACGTGTTTATTTATATATTTCGTCTATTTTTTTATATTTTAACATTGTATATTCCTTTTAATATATTAGAAAAAAATTAAGAATGTGAAAGAAAAAGAGACAATCACATAGCATTCATATCAGATCTCATATTCGCCGACACAATATATATATAATACTTAGATTTTAAAGGAAACAATTCCTAAATATCAAATAAATAATATGTATTTATAGGAATAAGCTCCAGAGATTTTGAACTGTCTGCACCATAAGATATAATATATATGAAAGATGCAAATATAATATACCTAAAGAGAATCGAATCTTCTTCCTTCTACCGTCTGGAAAATTCCTTATGACGCTCTGTATTTTTATTGAGTTATATAACATAAATAAAAATAATATAGCAAACTTTTCCATAACATTATTCATCTACAACTATAACTATATTCTCCTTTTATATCTCTAAATAAATCGGTAGATAATCATAGAATAACATCAAGAATCTCTTCCAAATTTAAAGTTTTATATATATATAAATTCTTGGAGATGTCAACGTTGAAGAGGAATTAGTGTTATACATATATATATATTATATACACACACACGCAGGAACACATGCTACGAATGATTATAAAGCTAGTGATTACACGACCATTCTCAAGAACAACAAGTTTGTCTGAAATATACATATATATATATATATATGTATGTATGTTGATGTGTGTGTTTTTTTCTTACCTGACAAAGAGTGATTGCATCTCTTCTTTCAAATATTTGGTTCGGAGAGGGTTACTGTTCCGAAGCTGGAGGTTCGGAGCTGAGTAGTCTTTCAGCCTCGTCGTTAGCCTCTGCTTGCAATCTCCATTTCTGAATTTCATCACATTACCAATCAGTGGCGAAATTAAAAAAAAAAACCTTTTTTTTATTGAGGGCATATATTTTTATATAAAATATATAAATACATATTTTAAAAATTTATAATGGCAAGGCATAGAAGTAAAACAGAATAATAAATCAAACCTCTTCAAGATTTTCCAATTCCATTATCTGTTCTATCCGTTGTGCCATGTTTTCCTGTAGTTAAATTCCAAAAATGCCCAAAAGATCACTCTCTTATGTATGTCTATATTGTTCTACATCGGTCAGTATTTTTACTTATATTGATATATTCACATATTATTTTTTATTTTATATATATATATATATTATATATATCATCTATTCCATCCGCCTAAACCACTATGGCATAAATTCTCTAAAAAAATTAATATATGTAAATAAAGATAAGTGAACTCACAGCATTGTTCACTGCCTCTGCTGCCAGAACATCAGAATCCATTTCCACTTCAATCTCAATCATCGAAGATATCTGAAACAACATTTGTAAAAAAAAAACTCATTTTATCAATATATATATAAGATTACATAATACTAAAAAAACTCATTTTACTTAAAAAGAACTCTTTTTAAGTAATTTTTTTTTAATCTTACTCTTGCATAGCTATCAATCAGCTCAATCCTTCCCGTGATCGAGTTTTCGAGACCTTGTCGTACCTTCTTTATTCTCATTCTTCGGGTACTGATTCAAGTAAGACACTTGCAATTAAGGATGAACATTTCGGATTCGATTATATAAAATCAAATCGAATTGAATAATGTTAATTTGGTTCGATTCGGTTATATATAAAATAACCGATCAAATATGAAAATTGAAATCCAATTAATTTCGACACGGTTCGGTTATTAAATAAATATTTATCTATTATATTTTAATAATTAAAAATTAAGTATCAAATTTAAATATTTTATTTTACAAAAATATATAAATCATTTAAAATATTATCATTTATTTTACATGATAAAAGGATTGATAAAATCAAAATAAACTAAAAGAACTATAATTCGAATTTGAATTCGGTTACATATTTGGTTGGTATAAACAAATCGAACCATGTACAACCGAACAAAACCAAATCCATTTAAGTTCCGTCATTATTTGGTTACCGTTTTTTAAAAACCGAAAATCAAACTAGCCCTAAACCCAAAATGGTCAGAACAACTTGCATTATATATATATATATATATATATTGCCAAATCTACAAGCTGCATATTTCATGTGAACCAACGAGTTGTGTGAGGAACTTACCGGTAAACTGGCTCTCCCACAGCCAGAATTTTGTTCTCCAGCTGACACATTCGAGCCAACATCCATACCTAAATCAAATTCCGAATAATATCGAATGAGTAAACATTCATAAGAGTTTATTACACTCTACAAAATTCATAAACACAAAATCGTATATACGTTATGATTAAGACTCTACCGCAGTTAACTTGTTGCAGAAGTAAGTTAAAAATACCTCTTTCTCAACTGCTTCCTTGAGATCTCTAATTCGTCGTTGAAGCAAATCATACTGAGATAAAAGTTTCTGCTTCACACCGATCACATCCATCCACCGTTCAGGCAGCTGAAACAAACTCAACAACATTATATTGTAATACAAGAAAGAGGTTTAGGGGTTTAGGGTTAAAAGAAGTTTAGGGTTCAGCATCTAGGGTTAAAGAGGTTTAGGGTTTAGGATCAAGGTTTAGGGGTCTAGGGTTAAAGAGGTTTAGGGTTTAGGATCAAGGTTTAGGGGTTTAGGGTTAAAGAGGTTTAGTGTTTAGGGTTTAGGAGTTTAGGGTTAAAGAGGTTAAGGGTTTGGGATCAAGGTTTAGGGGTTTAAGGTTAAAGAGGTTTAGTGTTTAGGGGTTTAGGGTTAAAGAGGTTTAGTGTTTAGGGGTTTAGGGTAAAAGAGTGTTAGTGTTTAGGGGTTTAGGGTTAAAGAGGTTTAGCGTTTAGGGTTTTCCAATGTAAACATGCAACTCAAGGAACAAGTGGTGTAATATATCTGAGACTAAATTTGGCAGTTTTAGATGTATAGTTGAACGAACTTATATATATATATATATATATAAATAAGATCATCGACAACAAAGATTTTATTATAAAGAAAGGATTTATTTTTATGCATATTCAGGGAAGGTAAGCATTAGGCCACTAACATGAATTCTATTTAGCAATAGTGGAAGAAATTAGATAGGAAGAACCTGATTGAACTGAGGAAGAACCAAAGAGTTGAATGTTGCTCCAATAGCCAATGATGTAATAACAGCAACTGAGATGAACTGAGGCAAATTGGGATCAATAATACGAGAAGCACCATCTCCAGTTGCCAAAGCAATAAGAATCGGAATTATCAATGTGGGTTGTAAAGATTTATCTTCATCTTTACTAGGAGGTCGTAGTAATAGAGTTTCTCGTCCATCTTTATGATTTGTAAGACTCATGGGTTCGCCATTGTAAAGATTTGGAGCTTTAGGGCTAAATTTGAATGGACCAATCTCTCTGTAAATACTTGGTGGAGCTGAAGATGTAATTGTCACTCTTTCTCCTTCTTGAGCAGGCAGCTCAACGGTTTCAGTAGCAAATCGGTGTGTACGTGCCAAACCAGACGGTGTTTGTACCTAAAAATAGGAAAAAAAGTATCACATTTTAATAATTTTCCATGTGAATCTTCAAGTGTGATTTCCCAATTTTAAGGTTATAAAGAAACCCTAAACCCTAAACCCTAATCCCAAATCAGACGAGAAGTATTACATTAGAGGTCAATCCTTGGTATGAAACAAATAGAAGAAAATTAATAATTTTTCAAGTGAATCTTCAAGTTGTCTAATACCATATATAAAACATGATATTAGAATCTATTTCGTTTTAATTTGAATATATAGATATTGGATCCCGATTACCATGTCTATGCTTCAATATCGAACCTTTGGAGAGAATTATATTAGATTCTCATATATCAATTAAAACAATCTATAAACTCTTATATATAATATTAGACAACTTAGATCTTGTATGTATGGGAAGTAGGATTACCACAATGGAGTGCACCGAAGAGGGAACTTTTTCTTTCTTTAGCTGGATTAGTCTAAGCCCCCTTTCCCAAAGAGGAATGTCCTTGCTGCGTTTCGTCACATGGAGCTCCTTAGAAAAAGTGGATATCCCAACATCATCAACACCATAAACGGCTCAATCTTCTTGGGCCATAATAACCAATGCACAGTTCATAAATGTTCTGTCAATGTGAATTACTGATATAAACGACACAATTTTGAATCACTTCTGATCAAGCAACCTTAAAAAAACGTGAGTCTATTACAATAGCCAATGCAGATTGCTCTGAGAACCAATATATACATATATATTACAACTAGATCACCAAGAACAAACATAACGTCGAAGATGAATGAATAATATCGAAGAAAACTAACCTCAACTCTTCTGATTCAATGCTGGTTATGTCACCAGAGACAAGCTCATATTGGTAACGACACTTAGCACAAGAGGCAATCTATAAACAGAAAGAAAAGTAGCACAAAAATTTATCAGTAAGGCGTTCACGTCATTTGAACAAGCAAATTGCAATACCTGAACTCCATTTTGTGGTTGTGCAACAGCAATGGCTATCATACAGCTCGGACATCTCACAACTTTACCAAACGGAACCTATATAGTCATTGCAATCGATTAAGTATCATTATCACCGGTAGTATCACACCCACCAAGACCAATTCCATGGTGGTATGAGAAGTTTTTGCTTAAAATGGTAATTAGTTTGGTCGATCGATACATATTGCAATGAACTAAATAGAACGATCATACACATAATAACAAGGCAGTAATCACACTCATGAACAAGCTGAGACCAATTTTCAAAGAATTTGGAGACATCATTGCCTCTTCAAAGATAATGTGAGACCAAATCTGAGGCAGTGATGGTCCTGCTAGGTCTGAGAATTAGGTTTTACCTCTTCACCAGGGGAGATTCCAACACGGCAAATATCTCTTACGACCCTTAGAGAGTCAGATACCCTCAAAGATGCAGCAAGACCGTTCACCAACATAGTATGGATCCCAACATCAGGCCTTGACCATCTCCATCGATCAACCCTAACTCCATTTTCACTCCCACCTGCGAAACCACAACTACTGCTTAACAAATCACTCCTAAATTTCCCAATCAACCGATCACTGTGATTCCTGTGGGCGTATTAATCAAATTTTGTTTGAGTGAGAAATCTACCTCGATCGAAGCTCGTACGCATAGCGTAGAAAATCGATAGGGCAAGCTCGACATTGCCACGACTGACAGCAGCGGAAATGATCGACCGGCAATCTTCGATTCCGATCACTCCGCCGTTGGACCCGAATCGATTAATGATGATCTCGAGTGCCTCAGCGGCGTCTCTGGCGGCGGAGACGCCGCTCAGAAGCTCGTCGTCGATGAGAGACGACGACGGCAAGGTCTCCGAACCATTTCCAGAGAAACCATCACATCCACGCGCGTCAGACGAAAAGTGGAGAGTGTGACGCCGGAGACCGAGGGAGGGAGAACGGTCACCGACGCTTGAGCGAAGGAGAGAGTAAGTTTCGTGGAGCGTTGGAAGAGAGAAGCCAGAGAACACCGAAGATACTACACAAAAGCTCATAGTTCACCGGAATTTAAAGAAGAGGAAGTCACCGGAGAAGAACACGGCGGAGCATCGAGCTGCTAATCGCAACGATCGCCGGAGATGAGGAACGAGAGGCTATGAATAAAGAGGGAAGAAGAGAGCAACGGTCGCTTATATTTGAGCTTTGATGGATCTAATCTGGACCGTTGATTGTAAAGTAATGATAGATCGAACGGTTGTTAAAAATCCGAGATAAAACATATAACAATGTGTAAAAGAAAAAAGGGAATGGAGGTGCGGGGAATCGAACCCCGTGCCTCTCGCATGCGAAGCGAGCGCTCTACCATATGAGCTACACCCCCTTATGTTAGATTAGTAATATTTAATTAATAATAATAAAATAACTTGGTTTTAAATAAATTATCTACTATAGATAAAAAAAATAAGAGAAAATTGAAACTTAGTTTTGTTTCTTTATTTATATCTCAATTTTGAAGTTAAATAAGTAATAGAATTATTTAAATTTAAAATTTGATGATATTTTTATGATTTTGTATTTGGTTTTGTGTTCTAATATTTTATTATAGTATTATTCTACAAACCTCTAAAATTTGTATAAAAATATACTAAATTAAAAAAAAACAAAATAAATTATCGATTTAAGATGTCACATATGTTTTGTGTATTTTTTGTTCAAGATATGTTGATAGATAAGATGTTTTTCGTTCGCAACAATAACCTCTTTTTATATAGATGTTATTTATATATTTGTTGTAAAATATCTTCTATAAATATGATATCGTTATCCACAAAATCTTCAATTTGTTACTTTTTTACTTTTTTCAAATTTAGTCTATTAATTTGAAACTCAATTAAAATAAATAATTATAATATATATATATATATATTCATCGTCACATCACATGTGATGGAGAATTTCAGAAAAATTCAAAGATAAAATCGGACGGCATCGTTATAAGTCGCATATGTTTGATTACTCAAACCTTTGAATTCTTTAACAATTTGCCAAAAAAATAAATAAAAATTGAAAGTCATACCATCTTTTAAAATTTATTTATTGTTTACATTACTCCATGACGAAATCAACATGTCGTGTTTGTATGTACGGATCTTTTGCTTTTTTATATGTTTTTATTTACTATTTTTTCATTTAATTATATATTGAATATTTCCATAAACCTGTTGTTGACCAAACGTGCATAAATATAAACAACATTTATTTACAAATATTTTATTAACGTTGATTTAAAAAAAATTTTGCCAGATATTAATGATAACTAAATAGTTGATCAATCCAAATCATGAGGGGTGAAAAACAAATAATTGATCAATCAAATCATATTGGTTAACTATGATTTATCAAATTTAATGCTTAATTAAATTTGAGAGAGTATGCATTTAACTCGTAATGAGTTATTTATTATTTTACCAAAAAAACTAAACATTTTTCATATAATAAAATCATATAATATAAAACTATAACTTACAAAATAAATACTCAACTTTTATTCAAAAATCTAATTAAGAATGGAATTTTTAATATACCAGCTTTTTATAAAAAAAATTAGAATAAAATAGATTAATTCAATTTAAAATATAGAATGTCGTATTACCATTTCAGAAGTGATATTCGGTGTTATAAAAAATATTTTACAAGATTTATAAATATTTTAAAAAATAATAAAATACATATAAAATTAATAATTGAATGAACCTGAATATATCGTACCTCATTTATTGCATGCCATGGTCATTTTTTCATGAATCTAATTTATTGCTTGGCATGCTTGATTATATTTTAAGATTTTGTATAGTTTGATTCATTATTTTGTAAAATCCGAAAGGATAAAATTAATTTAATAAGTGAATTATTGATACAAAATATATTTTCCATATAAAATTCGAATTCTCATATTATAGATAAGATTATATTTATAATAGCTGAAATCCATTTCAAATACACGAAATAAGTTGTAAAACTCCTAAATATTATCTTAAAATATAAATAATCTTTTAACATATCTCAAAATTAAAAAATTAAATGTACATGTCTCAATAAAGTAATAATACGGATATATATATATTAACCTCGACAATATACCCTCTCATTAATGACAAACCCAATTATGTCCCAAAATCATATACCATCTATAAATAGAAATTAAAAAATCTAGGGAATATTTATGTAAACGTGGTTATTTATTTTGCCCTAAAAATATAACAATAAAAAGATGTAAAAACACAATTATATATATCGTATTCACACAGAAAGAATATTACAACTTGAATTTGCGTATTTAATTTATCAAACAGTGGAGAAAAAAACGTATATAGATCACACGAAATTATAAAATAAAATATAAAAGGAAAAACAGCCTATTCTTTGACCCTCGTCCTATTCCCTCCTCGATTTTCAGTTTTAGCCTATTTCCCCCTCGATTATCATGTTTTACTCTTATTCCCCCCTCGATTTTGATCTCATCCTATTCTCCCCTCAATTATCACACATTTTCCTAAAACTCCTTCCGATTTTGACCCAATTTTGACCACATTTTGATATCAATTTTGACCCAATTTTGACTCAATTTTGATTTTAATTTTAATTTTGATTTTAATTTTGATTTTAATTTTAATTTTGGTTTTAGTTTTGATTTTATTTTTAATTTTAATAATAATTTTTTCTCTCTATTTTGACTTGATTTAATCCTAATTAATCCAAATTAAGTATAAATTGAAAATTCGATTTAATCCGAATTAAGTTAAATTGATTCTAAAATTGAGTCAAAACTATGTCAAAATTGATTTTAATTTTGACCAAATTTTAATTTTAGTTTTGATTCAAATATAACTCAATTTTGACCTAGTTTTGACTCAATTTTGACTCGATTTAATCCTAATTTAATCTTAATTTTGACAAAATTGGATTCGATTTTGGGTTTAGGGTTTAGGATTTTGCCAATTAGTTATTGGTCATGAGATATTAATTTCATGCCACATGTTGGCATCTTAAATATTGGTTCCATCATCTCGGAGTGTTGTATAAGATTTTATTGCATATTTTTATTTAATTTATAATAATAAAATAATTATAAACTTACCGTTGTTATAACGTTTATCATAATTTAAATGGTTGAATTTCAATTTAATTAATCAAATTTCGATATTAAAATCAATATAAAAAATATATGTGTAAAAATATTTATTAATATTATTTACTGATAGATCAAAATAAATGATATAATTGAAAATTAAATAATTAGTCGATTATAATTATTGATTCAAATATATAATTATTGATTCGATTTTAGGATGTCTTGGGATAATATTAAATAAAAAAACTTATGCTTTGATGGTTAACTTTAGGATTTATATGTTACGAATAACTTGATTTATTAAAATTAAAATTAAAATCAAAATTAAAACTAAAATTGAAATCAAAATTAAAATTAAAATCAAAATTAAAAATAAAATCAAAATCAAAATTAAAATCAAAATTGGGTCAAAATTAAAATCAAAATTGGGTCAAAATTAAAATCAAAATTGGGTCAAAATTAAAATCAAAATTGGGTCAAAATTAAAATCAAAATTGGGTCAAAATTAAAATCAAAATTGGGTCAAAATTGGGTCAAAATTGGGTCAAAATTGAAATCAAAATTTGGTCAAAATTTGGTCAAAATCGGATTGGGTTTTAGGCAGATTTTTTATAATTGAGGGGGGAATAGGATGAGGTCAAAATCGAGGGGGGAATAGGACTAAAACATGATAATCGAGGGGAAAATACGCTGAAACTGAAAATCGAGGGGAGAATAGGATGAGGGTCAAAATCGAAGGGGAAATAGGACTAAAGCATGAAAATCAAGGGGAATAGGCTGTTTTTTCAATATAAAATTATTATAAAAATAAAATATTAAATTCCGAGTGGATATAATAATGATAATAATAAAAAAATATAGAGAGGATTGGTCAACCAACTGACCGAACCAATAATCTCCATATTTTCCTAACCGCGTCATATTTAAATTCTCACTCGTCTCTTCCCTTTGGTTCCTTTCAACGATCTCTACATACATATATATATATATACACGCACGTCTACATACATATACATACACCTATACGTGAGTTCATCACCAAGGAGCAACAATGGCGGAGAAGCGGTTCATCGTGGAGGTAGAGAAGGGGAAAGAAAGCGTCGATGGTGGACCATCCGTTGGTCCGGTGTATCGGAGTATCTTCGCCAAGGATGGATTCCCGGAGCCTGCCGATGGTCTAATCAGTTGCTGGGATGTTTTCCGGTGAGATTAATCAACTCTTCTCCTTGTTTGGTCGCCGGAAAATCCCTGCAAAGTTAACTCTGCATGTAACTTAGCTTTTTTTTTGAATTTTTTGCTTGTGTCGTCGCTTATAGTCTTTTGGGATTCAGATAATTATTTTTCTTACTAATTTTCCTGGTAAAATTTCGCTTCCACCGTTTTCTGATTTCTGTTTGATTGACGACAAAATCGGAAGCAGAGAGAGATTTGATCGAATTGCTTTCGAATTACTGATTTACTTGGTTTGATCATTCCAAATCGAATCTGTTCGACGATCTTATTGGTTCAAATCGAGTATTAATTGAGAATTTTCTTCTTCTGCCCTCTGATTCCATTTGGTTGCTGAGAAAATCTGACTTGCTGAGAAAATCTGACTTGACGAACAAACAAGGGAAAAATTCAAGGAAAAATTCCTATATATATATATATATATATATATCTGATTATGGTTTAGTTATAAACAAACACATTTGACATGTTAGCAGAATCATTACACCGATTTGATTATTCTCATGATGGATCTTCGATTGTGTTGTATCATATGGGTCAAGAACATGAATCATCTAATCCTTTATGTATATATATATAATATTGGATAATCCTAACGAAATTCATACGAGAGAGATGAATTTTGATGACTTAATATGTGGATGTTCTTGCTGACAGCTTGGCTGTGGAGAAATATCCAGATAATCCAATGCTTGGTCGTAGAGAAATCGTGGAAGGGAAGGTAAAAAAAGAAGAGATCAATTGATCCTATAATTGTATTCTTGTGATTTTGATGGGTCTGATTGTGATTGTTTCTATGAACAGGCTGGAAAATACGAATGGCAAACTTACAAACAAGTGTATGATTTAGTGATAAAACTCGGAAATTCTATCAGAAGTATCGGAATCGAGAAAGTAATGTCATCTCTTGTTTCTTCCATTGTCACAAATCGAAAAATCTTATATTGAATATGGTTTATCTTGTGGTCCACAGGGAGAGAAGTGTGGTATTTATGGTGCTAACTGTCCAGAATGGATCATAAGTATGGAGGTATAACATATATATGAGAATCCTAGTCATAGAAAACATTGGTTGCTTTCATTTTCAGACAGAATTTGGTTGGAATCTTGTCTCATTCTATCCAAAAAAAAACTAGGGCTGAGCGTTTCGGGTTACCCGAATCGACCCAACCTGAAAAATCCAACCCGTGAGATAAACGGATTTTGTAGAAAACCCATATGGATTCAAAATCTAAAACCCACATGGGTCCGAGAAACCCGAAAAAAAAGCCTTAACCCTTCAAACCTAATTTTTTGTATATTAAATTTGGAATCCGAATTACCCGTTTAAACCCGAGTTACCCGTTTAAAACCCGAATTACCCGTTTAAAACCCGAATTATCCGTTTAAACCCGAATTACCCGTAATTAAATAACCCAAAACACCCGAAGAACCCGAGAACCCGAAAGAACCCAAATACAATTCGGGTTTTTTGGGTTCAATGTTTCAAAACCCGAACCCAACCCGAACCCAACCCGAAAACCAAATGGGTCTTTTTGGGTCCAATTTTTTAAAACTCGAGGAACCCGAACCCAACCAGAAACCGAGGAACCCGTCCCGAAACCCGAAACGCCCACCCGTACAAAAAACATTAGTTTTGATGTTTTACACTTGATGACAGGCTTGCAACGCTCACGGCCTCTATTGTGTACCTCTATATGATACATTAGGTATGTACATTTGTTGCATAGATCTTAAGAAAGTATGTTCATATATGTGTCAAATTTCTATACAAGTTCATGTTATGTCTGAATAGTAGCTGGTCTGGTCTGGTCTTCATATGTTAGGTGCTGGTGCCATAGAATTTATCATTTGCCATGCGGAGGTTTCACTTGCTTTTGTAGAGGAGAAGAAGATTTCTGAGGTACCCTCTTGAAAAGCTTCAATTTAAAGAAAATGTCAAAACGAATATAACCGATATAATCCGTGAGATTAATACGAGAATATTTTTTGAGATCAAACGGATTATTCTGATGATATTCTACGAGATATTCTAGATATTATCTCGTATCAATCTTCTCGTATCAATCACACGGATTATATCCGTTATAACGAACGTTGATTTTATCGAATTAAAACTCTTTTCCATGATCACTTTTGCTTTTTTTCAGCTATTGAAGACAGCTCCAAATTCAACTAAATACATGAAGAGTAAGTTTTTTCTTTTTGGTTGATTCTCATTTCGTAATGGGCCAATCCAATCAATGACCTTTCTACTTTCTTTGGAGCAGCCATTGTTAGCTTTGGTAAGGTTACAACTGAGCAAAAAGAAGAAGCTGAAAAGCATGGTTTCATTATATATCCATGGGACCAATTCTTGAAACTCGTAAGATAAATTTATCTTAATTCATTTGCTTTACTCATCATTGTGTTTAAGGCCTGTAAATTACTTTTATATGTTAGGATCCCATATCGGTTATGTATGGGAATAGTTGGTGCCTTATAAGTAGGATGGGTTAATCCGGGTTACCCGGACTGATCCGAATCGGATCGATTTGAACAACGCGAATCGTTTGGAATATGGGTTATCCTAAGAATTCGTATGAGTTCAAATTTCAGAACCCCTCAGACCGTTCGGGTCGGTCTGGTTCGGGTTCGGGTCAATCCGGTTCAGGTTCGGGTTGAACCCGGAAAACCCAACAACCCAATATTTGATATTTTTATTTTGTTTTATATTAAAAAACGATTATCTAAAGAATTCTAAAACCGAATAACCACAAATTATGTATAATACCCGAACCCGAATAACCCGAACAATCCGAATCCGAATAAACCAAACTACCCGAAAAACCCAAATATCAAATGTAATTCGGGTTATTTCGGGTCCAATGCTTTTGAACCTGAACCGAACTCGGACCGAAAACATTCGGGTTCAATTCGGGTCCATTTTTCAAAACCCGAGGAATCCGAACCCGAACCCGAACCCTACTTATAAGGCCATGAACCTTCTTTCTCCAATAAGTTGGCTTTTGGTGGTTTGGGCCCATGAACTTGGGTATTGGTTTGGGCCTAGTATGGGATAGGTTCCTATCATTTTATTACCTTTGTATTGTCGAAGAATCGACAGAAACTTTGAATGATGTCACTGTTATATCCATATTTACACACCCTTGTAATAATTTGCAGGGAGAGGGGACTCAATATGATCTGCCAGAGAAGAAAACAACGGATATTTGCACAATAATGTATACAAGTGGAACAACCGGTGATCCCAAAGGAGTTTTGATTTCAAATGAGAGTATTATTCATCTAATTGAAGGTGTTAAAAGATTGCTTAACAATATCAACGAACAGGTAATTTTTTCTTTTTTCACTATTAATCTCTCGAAAAACTTAATTATATTGTTAATCATTTCATTTTCTTCTTGTGAAATCAAATTTTGTAGTTGACTGATAAGGATGTATATCTCTCATATCTACCTCTGGCTCACATATTTGATCGTGTGATCGAAGAGTTATTTATTTATCACGCGGCTTCGATAGGATTTTGGCGAGGGGTAAGTGCAAAACATGATCTTAAGTTTATCCCTTTTGTGTCGATGTATAATATCCGTTTATGATTAGGGGTGTAAAATGAGCTGTCGGCTCGCGGTCCAGCTCTAGCTCGAACCATATTTAAGCGAGCCGAGTTGGGTATTCTCTAGCTTGCTTAAAAAACGAGCTGACGAGCTGAACCCAAAACGAGTTCGAGCTCAAACGAGCGGGCTCGCGAGTTGAAAAAAATCATGTACAAAAATAAAATATTTTCTTTTTTTGTGTATATCATATATGATATTGCATTTAATAAAACATAATATATTGTTTAAACATAATATACTATTATAATGTATTTTTCATTTTTCTAATAATTGATATAACAAAATAAAGAAACAATTTAGTAAAGTTACGAGCGGTCAAATTTGGTACAATGATATTTTATACTTTTTATTCGAGAAGGTTAATTTTTATTTAGTATAATGATATTTTATAACATTATATTTGAATTAATGTTTTCATATTTTCGATATTTGATTTGGTTCGTTTGATATGTTTATCATATATGATATTACAACTAATTCAAAATAATTAAATAGTCTGGCTCGCGAGCCAACTCGTTTTTTGGCGAACTAGAAGCGAACTGAGCTGAGTTCAGTTGAGATTTTTCAGATCTTTTAAAAAACGAGCCGAGCTGAGCCAGTTTGTTGTTTGGCGAACTGAGACAACGAGCCAGCTCATTTTACACCTCTATTTATTTATTTATTTATTTATTTATTTATTTATTTATTTATTTATGATAACACATTTGATGTGTTGTGTCTCCAGGATGTTAAATTACTAATTGAGGATATAAGTGCCTTAAAACCGACAATTTTTTGCGCTGTTCCTCGTGTATTAGAGAGAATATACACAGGTAATATTCTGTCAAAACATATGAAAATTGAGAGGAAGAATCTATCAGACATATACTCTATTTTAATGTTTTTCCATTTACAGGTCTGCAGCAGAAATTAGATGATGGGGGTCGATTGAAAAAGACACTATTTAACTTGGCATTTAACTAGTAAGTGTACCATATCAGATTCATATATAACCTTCTAATATATTTCAGCAAACATCATAACATGGAGAAAGGGAAGCCTCATGAACAAGCAGCGCCAATCTGTGACAAAATTGTATTTAAGAAGGTAATTTCACAACAACAAACAGTCATTGCATCAAAGTAATCCCAAAAGCTCAAATTTGGATCAAACTAATCCCAAAAGCTGAAATTTGGATCAAACCAATCCCAAAAGTTGGTTCAAATTTCTAGAGTTACTGCAATATCATATATATAAAAGTTCATAGTTCATGCCTTAATCGACGTGGGTTATTACAACATAAGAATATACTTTCTTGTTATGTTGGGAAATATATATACATTTGTACAAGACTTTTAATATTTCCTTTACTGGTAAAATTAAAACCCTTAGATTTTGAAACTTTTCAGGTAAAAGAAGGATTGGGAGGAAGAGTACGTCTTATTCTCTCTGGAGCAGCTCCTCTAGCAGCTCATGTAGAATCTTTCCTTCGTGTTGTGGCTTGTGCTCATGTTCTACAAGGATACGGTAATAAAGCATAGCCTCTAATTGATCTCAAAGCTTCAACTTATTATAATTTTATTCTCAAATATGGTATTAGGCCCACTTAATCCCTAAAAGTCAACTTAAGAGTCAATGTTGAATACCATATATGAGAGTTCAAAGTTAATGTCCTAACCGATATGGAATAATTTATCATAACAGTCACACGTCAAATTGGTATATATGTCTCTGATAACATGTCAAATATGGTATTAAGCCTACTTAATTCCTAAAAGTCAGCTTAAGAGTTTATGTTGTTCAATAAGTTCATGTCCTAACCGATATGGAACAATTTATCATAATAGTCCCACATCAAATTGGTATATTCAAATCGGGACGAATATGTCTATGATAACATGTCAAATATAGACTTGAACCTAATAATTTTGGACTCTTATATATATATATATATATATATGATATTAGACAATCTTAAACTCTTGACCTGTTTTTTTTTATTAATTAAGCCATAGCTATTTGACAATTATAACATCACAGAAGAAACTGTGCATTTGTTGATTGGATTTGGATCTAAGATTGACTCATAAAGACAAACAAATGCTTTATTTTACAGGATTGACTGAGAGTTGTGGAGGGACTTTTTGCTCTATACCAAATGAAGTGAACATGCTTGGGACGGTTGGTCCACCAGTACCAAATGTGGATATAAGGCTTGAGTCTGTCCCTGAGATGGGTTATGATGCTCTCGCGACCACACCACGTGGTGAGATTTGTATCCGCGGAAAGACTTTGTTCTCTGGATATTACAAACGTCAAGATCTCACTCAAGAAGTTGTCATTGATGGATGGCTTCACACTGGTAAACACATATATTTTCTCTTTCTTTTGGACCCTTTTTAACCCTGAATTTGTTCTTCCCGTCAAATATGAGCTTGTGCCTAACTAATCCCAAAAGTTAACTCAAGAGTTATCATATATATGAGTCCAAAGTTCATGTCCTAACCGATGTGGGACAATGTGGGACAACTTATCATAACACTCCCCATGCCCAGATCGGTATACTCAAATCAGGATGAACGTGGCTTTGATACCATGTCAAATATGAGTTTGGATCTAACTAATACCAAAAGCTAACTCAAGAGTTTAGGGTTGCCCAATATCATATATATATATATATATACATACGAGTCCCAAAGTTCATGTACTAGTCGACGTGGGACAATTTATCACTTCTTACATAATGAATCTTTGACTAAATTTGACAGGGGATGTGGGAGAGTGGCAACCAAACGGGAGCATGAAAATCATAGACAGAAAGAAGAACATCTTCAAATTATCACAAGGAGAATACGTAGCTGTTGAAAACTTGGAGAATATTTACAGTCATGTAGCGGCCATAGAATCGGTAAAATCATTTACATATATATATATATATATATCTCCTTTATTTGGTGATGAATTAATTTGATGATATAAGAGATTTAAAAATGAATGGAAATTCAGATATGGATATATGGGAACAGCTTTGAGTCATTCCTAGTGGCAATCGTATGTCCGAGCAAAATTCAATTGGAACATTGGGCTAAAGATAACAATGTCCCTGGCGATTTCGATTCCCTTTGTCAAAACCAAAAGGCCAAAGACTTCATTCTTGCACAACTCAATAGAATTGCCAAAGACCACAAGGTTCTCTCTCTCTCTCTCTCTTTCTCTCTCTCTCTCTCTCTCTCTCTCTCTCTCTCTCTCTCTCTCTCTCTCTCTCACATTAATTACCCTCTTCTTAGAATATATAGCACTATTATAAAAAGCAGTCTAGATGGTAATTTAGTCATTAGATTATCATTAAACCTCTTAATTTTGTTTGTGTATCTAAGTTTAGGTGGTTTAGAAGGTTTATACCTTTATCTAAAAGATTCATACACATGTTTAATCTCCATGTTTTAGGTGGTTTATAGGTCTGATTAATCGATCTAATCTTCGTTTTCGTTTTTAGATGGTTTAAACGTTTGTTTTTAGATGGTTTAAACGTTTGTTTAAACGATCTAATTTTTGTTTTTTAGATGGTTTAAACGATTAATACCTCTTTCTAGAAGGTTTATACGTATGTTTAAACGATCTAATCTTTGTTTTCTAGATGGTTTAGACGGTTAAGACCTCTCTAAATAAAGCGATCTAATCTTCGTTTTTTAGATGGTTTAGACGTATGTTTTGGTGGTTTAATCTTTATCTAAATGGTTTAGATGTTTATTTAAGAATGTTTAGATGATTTTAAACAATTTTATGATTATGATTATTATTATTAAAAGTTTTATTTAAAAAACTATGAATTATTTTAATATTTTTTAAATGAGTAAATAAAAGAAATGTGGTGGTTGGTGGGTTGTGCAGCTAAAAGGGTTCGAAGTGATAAAAGAGATACAAATGGATCCAATCCCTTTCGACATGGAACGTGACCTTCTCACTCCTTCTTACAAGAAGAAACGACCTCAACTCCTCCATTACTATCAGGCATTTCTTTTTCCTCTTTTTTTTATTTATTTATTTATTTATTTATTCTCTTTTTTATATTTATAATTCTAACATATAATTTATTTTTCTCTTTTTTTACGACAGAATGTGATCGATGAAATGTACAAGAACAACAAGGTAAAGAAGTAATAACTTTAAAACTTGTAATGGATTTGTACAATACTCTCTTTTTTTATGTTATTTTTTCATTGCTCTTCCCTTTTATTTTCATTTTCATGTGTGTTTACATTTGTTCTTATTTTTCTCTTTTGATAAATACTTTAGTATATTGAATACGCATTGCGAAATGGATTTTAGGAATATATATCTATATATAACCAAAACGATGTTAAAAGAATTAATTTTGAATATATATATCTATATAAATTATGTTAAAATAATTTTAAAAAAAAGTGAAAATGAGAGAAAAAGACAATGGTCACAACCAAAACGAAACAAATTTGATTAAGAAGAGAAGACTGTTACAACTGATGACGATCAAGAAAAGAAAAAAAAACAAACCCCACACGTTTCTTGAGCCACAAGGAATGAAAAACAACCCTTGCATTTCTTAAGAGCCCTAACGCATGAAGAAGCCAATTCCTTCTTCAACCCTATCCATCTTTCTATATATATATATATATAATATATATCAATACATACACACATATATATATATATTCCAAAAAAAGAGGATGAGCACTTGAAGAACCCTTCCCTTTCGAAGAGTTCTTTCTTCGTCTCTTCACACCTTTCTTTTCACTTTTTTAACCCCAAACCCAAATTTAGAAACTTCTTCTCACATCCTTTTTATCTAAATTTAGAAACTTCTTCCCACATCCTTATGCCAAACTGTAACTCCATACATTCACATCTGCCGGTAATCCAGAGTGAATATAGACGAATTCAATTGCTTTTCCAGCCGGTAAATTCTTCATCCACGACGGTAATGTGTAATATTTACCAGATTTTGTGAGTCCCCAGATGGGTCCGTAGAGATTTTTTACTGAAAGGTTAAGACTTTTGAGAGATTTAGTTGATTTGTTGGTCACAGTTGTGGAGTATCTGTAGTAAGTCTTTCCCTTTGCCTTCCATGAAGCTGTCATCTTCTGGACGATTCCAATTGGTCCTGAGGATGATACTGCAGAATCACACAATGACAGACATTGTTAATTCATACTTAGGGTTTCTGCATTGATTTCAGGGTTTAATCTGATCAAGGTTTAGGGTTTCTGTATGGATTTCAGAGATTAATCTTACAAAAGTTTAGGGTTTCTGTTTGGATTTCAGATATTAGTTTGATACAGGTTTAGGGTTTCCACATGGATTTCAGAGATTAATCTTACAAAAAGTTTAGGGTTTCTGTTTGGATTTCAGATATTAGTTAGATAAAGGTTTAGGGTTTCTGTTTGGATTTCAGAGATTAAACTGATACAGGTTTAGGGTTTCTGAATGGATTTCAGAGATTAATCTGACAAAGGTTTAGGGTTTCTATATGGATTTCAGAGATTAAACTGACAAAAGTTTAGGGTTTTCGATTGGATTTCAGATTAATCTGACGAAGGTTTAGAGTTTCGAATGGATATTAATCTGATAAAGGTTTAGGGTTTCTGCTTGGATTTCAGAGATTAATCCTACAAAAGTTAAGGGTTTCTTAATGGATCTCAAAGATTAATCTGATAAAGGTTTAGGATTTCCACATGGATTTCAGAGATTAATCTGATAAAGGTTTAGGGTTTCAGCATGGACTTCAGATTAATTGACAAAGGTTTAGGGTTTCCGAATGGATTTCAGATTAATCTGATAAAGGTTTAGGCTTTCCGCATGGATTTCAGAGATTAATCTGATAAAGGTTTAGGCTTTCCGAATGGGATAAAGGTTTAGGGCTTTCGCATGGATTTCAGAGATTAATCTGACAAAATTAGGGTTTCTGCTTGGATTTCAGAGATTAATCTGACAAAATTAGGGTTTCTGCTTGGATTTCAGAGATTAATCTGACAAAATTAGGGTTTCGGAATGGATTTCAGAGATTAATCTGACAAAATTAGGGTTTCTGCTTGGATTTCAGAGATTAATCTGACAAAATTAGGGTTTCCGAATGGATTTCAGAGATTAATCTGACAAAATTAGGGTTTCCGAATGGATTTCAGAGATTAATCTGACAAAATTAGGGTTTCCGAATGGATTTCAGAGATTAATCTGACAAAATTAGGGTTTCAGCATGGGTTTCAGCATGGATTTCAGAGATTAATCAGATAAACGTTTTAGGATCTAGGGTTTATTACACAAAAACACACCTGGAACAGGACCCACTTTGGGTTTGACCGCTGCAGGCGTTGGTTTCATGACAGTACTACGTACAGGAAGCACCTCTGAAAAACAGAACAAAGATTAGGGTTTTACAAACAGAACAAAGATTAGGGTTTTACAAAGAGAGTAACGAATAATACAGACAAATCTCCATGGATTCATAACATACCAGGAAGAATCTGATTATAACGAGAAGGGCCACTGCTCAATCGAGCAAGAACACCAAGAAGAGGGGCATTATTGTAAGTAGCAGGTTCAGTCTGTTGGTAGTTATCTCTCCGATCAGCAAAGTTATCGTAAGCGTCAGGGCCACCGACAATGGCACCGGTTAAGACATTTGGATCACTTCCTTTGCGACTGAACCACGTGGCATAACCACCTCGGCATGTGACAAAACTACGGTCTACTTTATATGATACAATGGAAGAGGCTCTATGATGAACTCTTTGTGGGTAATTGTTACCATATCCAACCATGTAGCTTGTTGCCCTTGGGTTATCTCCAAGAATGTAATCAACCTAATCGATTCATTTCCGTTAGAATTAAAGATTATGAGATTGTTGAAATGGATCAAGAACCCTAATCCCTAAGAGTTGAACAAATCATCCTAAGAATGTAGTTAACCTAAGAGATTTTAGTGAGCAAGACAATATTGAGATTGTACAAATGGCTAATTGGCTCAAGAACCCTAAACCCAAACTCCAAAACCCTAACCCTAAACCGTAAACCCCAAACTCCTGAACCCTAAACGCAAACCTAAACCCTAAACCCTAAAGCCTTTGTGGGTAGCTGTCGAAAATGGCTAGTTGGCTCAAGAACCCTAAACCCTCAACCCCAAATACCTAATCGCAAACCCTAAACCCTAAGCCCTAAACAATTTATGGGTAGTTGTCAAAATGGCTAAAACCCTAAAGCCTTTGTGGGTAGTTATCAAAATGGCTAGTTGGCTCAAGAACCCTAAACCCCAAATCCCTAAACCCTTTGTGGGTAGTTGTCGAAATGGCTAGTTGGCTCAAGAACCCTAAATCCCAAATCCCTAAACGCACACCCAAACCCTACACCCTAAACCCTTTGTGGGTAATCATCGAAATGGCTAGTTGATTCAATAACCCTAAACGCTAAGCTCCAAATCCCTAAACCCTAAACCCTTTGTCGGTAGTTGTCAAAATGCTTAATTGGCTCAAGAACCCTAAACCCCAAATCCCTAAACCCTAAACCCTTTGTGGGTAGTTGTCAAAATGCCTAATTGGCTCAAGAACCCCAAGCCCCAAATCCCTAAACGCAGACACAAACCCTACACCCTAAACCCTTTGTGGGTAGTCATCAAAATGGCTAGTTGATTCAATAACCCTAAACCCCAAATCCCTAAACGCAGACACAAACCCTACACTCTAAACCCTTTGTGGCTAGTCGTCGAAATGGCTAGTTGACTCAAGAACCCTAATCACTAACCCCTAAACGCTGAACGGATAATCTTAAGAGAATTTAGGGAGAAGGACAATAATGAGTGTCAAAATGGCTAATTGGCTCAAGAACCCTAAACCCTAAACGCTGAACAAAATCATTTAAGACAGAAGCTGAAACATATATAACATGTTTTGTTACCTGAGATTTAGCGAAAGACAGAAGCTGTGAAGGAGCGACATTGCCAGCAGGACACTTCAAGCTTTTTCTAGCAGAAGTAAGGAAATCAGAGTAAACCGTGGCTAAGAACGAAGCGCTCGTTACGAACTGCATATTGTTCCAACGCTGTCTGAATATCAAACCGCCAGGCGTCTTTTGAATGTTTCTTCTTCCTTTACCGATTAATCCACACATGAAGAACTCTGCCTTCTGTTGGTATCTTTGGAATACAGGGGCATGACGTCCTGCTTTGCCTTGCATCAAGAACTGCACAAATCATGTCTCATGATCATCCATCAATCCAAAAATATCATCCGGGTATCGAACAAAATTGGAAATTTTGTTCAACATAATGGATTCAACACAAAAATATCATCCGGGTATCGAACAAAATTGGAAATTTTGTTCAACACAATGGATTCAACACAAAAAATATCATCCGGGTATCGAACAAAATTGGAAATTTTGTTCAACACAATGGATTCAACACAAAAAATATCATCCGGGTATCGAACAAAATTGAAACTTTTGTTCAACACAATGGATTCAACACAAAAAATATCATCCGGGTATCGAACAAAATTGAAACTTTTGTTCAACAAGATGGATTCAACACAAAAATATCATCCGGGTATCGAACAAAATCGAAATTTTGTAATATCCAAATTTCAAAATTAGGTTAAATTTACTATTCCAATGAAACCAAACTCCATCATTAACAAGAATCTTGAATCCAATTTCAATAGGGTTTAGGTTTAGAAAGATTGATTACTTCAAATATAAGCGTTGATACAACAAAACATAACACTCCTTCCATGCCCATCAACGGAAATTAGAGTCATCATCATCATCGAATTATTCAAATCGAAACGAACTTATACTCTGATACCATATCAAAAATATAAACTTTTTGACCTAACTAAACTCATATACAATATCATATATATAGATACACAATATGATATATATAGATAGAGACAATGTAAGATAAGAAATACCTTGGCAACAAGGGTCTGAACACCAGCATACTTGACGTCCCAACCAAACTCTGTCATAGCCCAACCAGTTCCTCCCATGGCGTCCCCATTCTTACCCAAATAGTCTAAGTAGTAATGATTGTTCGAAGCTTGGTACATCCACGCCGCCGCCCACAACAATTCATCCTGTTTTCATTCAAATCCATTATATGATGATGAAACCCTAAAGATTCTATCTATGATCCAATCAGAATCAGAATCAGAACTTACATTGTAACCACTGACAGATCGGTAGTACTTCTGGGCTACGGTGATACTGCTGTCGTATTTTCCTCTGTGTTTGTCAGCAAAATCAAACAGCTGAAACAAATCGAAAAAACACCGAAAGATTTAAACTTTTTTAGGTCATCGGAAAATAGAATGGCAAATCGGTAATATTGTTTAGAGATTTTGGCTTAATATCTCTGACAAATGAAATAGTAGTGGCAAATCCGTAATTTTGAGATAGAAAAGAGGGTAGTTTAGGGGTTTGGTATGAGCACCGACAGGCTAAAGGACGTGCGGATATTTGAAAAAATGGATCTCATGGGAAATGAACGGTTGAGATTGAAAGATAGGTGTAACGACAAGATTTGTACGGTCAAAAAATACATAAACCACGTGATGGACGGAGAACGACGTCGTACCAGATCCATCTTTTGCGGGGGAAAACGACCACGTTTTGGCTTACTCAAATTATTTATTCTTACAATTAAAATCAATCTAGTGGAATTACCCATTTAATAATTTTTAAATAAATATCGAATCTTATTTAATTAAGCATTTAAAAGAAACATTAGTAATCAATATTTAAGAAGCTTAAAACGAGCAAAAAATCCTCGCAAAAAAATGTGTGTGTACACAAAATGTTATATTTATATCTGATTAATAAATATTAAAAAAAAATCAATTTCCGTGTAGTAAATTGGGAAGTCCTAGTAGCCATGATCGCTGCTAACGTGCGCGGATAAAAGAAAATTGGGAAGTCCTAGTAGCCATGATCGTTGCTAACGTGCGCGGATATAGGCCTTTAAGGGACTTGCCATTGTTAGTTGTGTAATAATGGCGTCTGTCTGTCTGCAACTCCCTATAGGTTATAGGACGTACTAACGTGCGCTTACCAAGCCATTTTACACTAAAATGCGCCGAATAGTTTTAGTAACTAAACTAGTAGTGAGTGAAGTACCTGATAGGCGTGCTTTAAGAGGAGCCTAGAGTAGGTAGGGTTTGACCGGCGAAAGACCATAGAAGCGGCAGCCATGGCGGCGGCTGTTTCTCCGGCGAGATCTGACCCGGGATTACTCGGGTCGACCCGATACGCCCTCCGGTCCGTCGTCATATCCTCTGGTCTTTGCCAACAGTAATGGTCGGTGTTTCCATCTCCAACCTAAAAAATCCAAAAAACCCATCAAAATAATCCTAAAAATACAAAAAAAAAATCATTTTTTTTGTTATTATTGTATCGAACCTCGCCGTAGAGAACGTTGGGCTCAGGATGAGCTTTGATGAGATAATCAGTACCCCATTTAATGGCGTCCATGGCATGGCCAAGTTCGCCGTTTGCAGCCATTTGATTGCCGTATTCTATGACACTCCATGACATCATCGTCACCGTGAATGCCATCGGTAATCCGAATTTCACATTGTCTCCGGCGTCGTAATATCCTCCCACCAGATTCACCTGAAAACCCTCCGATGGAATTAGTTAACCCTCCGAGGGAGGACAGAGAGAGACTGAGAGAGAGAGACTGAGAGACAGAGACTGAGAGAGAGAGGGAGGACAGAGAGAGAGAGACTGAGAGAGAGAGGACAGAGAGAGATTGAAATCTGGTTTAATGAGTTTGATCTTCCAAATTCTAGGGCACCCATTACCGGAATCGAGCGAGAATATACAATATTATCGGGAAATTTGAGAGAGAGAGAGAGAGAGAGAGAGAGAGAGAGGAACATAAGTCTGTCTCTCTGGACAATGGTCGTGGTAGAGAGAGGGAGAGGGAGAGAGAGAGGGGACTTACGCCACTGGCTTTGCCGTCGGTAAGACCAGAATGAGAACGCCAAGTAACCCTCTGGTTACGAGGAAGAACACCAGATCTTTGAGCTTCAAAGAAGATAATACTCTTCGACAAAGCTTGTCGGTAATCATGTCCGGCTAGAGTCACCGGAAAACAAATGAGAAGAAACATAACCGCCGCCATTAATGTCGGTTTCCGGAGATTCTTCTCCATTGTTTATTTACAACGAGATAGAGGAAAAAAAGAAGAAATTTGGAGGAGTAGGGGATAATGCCGGCGATTTCAAACGCTGAAATGGCCGGAAATGGCCGGAAAACTCGTCGGAGACGAAGAGGAGTCGTCGGAGAAGAAGATGAAGAAGAGTTGTGATGAAGACGAAGGGTTGAGCTGATGTGTTCTTTATATGGAAGAGGAAGAAGGAAGGTACCAAGAGACCAAAAAATTAACAGATTGCAATAAATAATAAAATACAATTTTTTTATTTTATGTTTAAAATATTTTAGAATCTTACGTATTTAAATTAAATATTTTTTAATATATATGCGATGTTTGTGTGAACATTTAGAATTCCAAGCTTGATAATTTAATTAAATGTTAAAGATTACTTATCTGCATTTTACTCATTGAAATATTTACGTACAATTGACATCATTTTTTTATTATATATTGAGTATTTATTAAACAATTTGTTTTCCTAAATTACTGAAAAAAAACGAGTATATAAAATATACTTTTTTTTTAATTTTGCATTGTTAATAAATTGAAAAAAAAAAGAACAAAATCATGTGCATATCCATGAGTCTTTGTTTCTCTATTAATCACATTGTGGCGGTGCCGAATTAAATGTATTTACAGTTTATACATGTGAATAGAAAAAAAATCATTGACAACTAATTATCATTCACCCTTATAATATATAATTTTATATTATTGAAATTGATAATATTGTGCTATAATTATTGATCTTAATCATTGTATTATATAAAGAGTTTATACATTCACATATAATATACAAAACATTAATCTTCTAATCTTATAATAATAATTATAACGTTTGTTTTATCGGTTCAAATATGTAAAACAGAGACAATATTAGAGTGATTCATATATTAAAATGTTAAATTAAAATAAATATATTGGATCGTAAGGTTGATAAATAATTTTGTTTAAAAAATGCTAAGGTTTTTAACTAAAAAAAGATAAAAAGAGAGTTCCATTGAAGAGTCAAAAAAGCCCAAAAGAACTAATAATTCCTTTAATATGAATTGTCGTAAATGCCCTTCTATCGAGAATGGTCACGTTAGGTATCTCCACATTTTGTTCACTGAAAATAAAAATAAAAATAAATCATAAGATTATTTTTACATATATATAGATATATATGACGTGATAAATGTGATATAATATAAATATAATTATCGACGACGGTTTATATATTATACGTTAAATTTGTGTAATTATTTGCTATAAAATTTACGTAAATCTATCACCTAAAGCTTAATTTAAATATTAAATGCATGTTTGTAAAATATATGTAAACACAACCACAAAATGCGAATGATTTCAAGTGATAAAATAGAACTGTAAACATATTAGAACAACGTAATATCTAAATATTATACTTTTAAAAATATAGTAAATATATATATATTTATTTATTTTTTAGAAACTAATAAAGATGTTAATAAAGATGTTTAAGAAATTTTTAAATATTTCAAAATGTTTTTTTGTAAAATTACGAAACAACCCCTTGACCGTATGGAGGTATAAACTAGGGAGTTAAAAAGATAAGGGTATAAATGTAAATTTAAAAAGTAAGGTGAGACACGTGGACGTGCGGCTTTTGACACCTGGGCTTCTGGAACCAATTTACAGATCCGAATACCCGACAACCCGACCAACACCTTTCACCCTTCCATTTCTTTTTTTATTTTTTATTTATCTTTATTGGTTATATTTTTTATTTATCTTTTAATTGTATATATATATATATATACGTGTATGTATAGCTCCAATTTCCGATTTAGTCATTGCTTTCTCTAAGCGACATCCTTAATGATTTGACCCGTAAAAGTAAAAACCTATGTTACCACGAGATTAGCAATTATAACCTCTTTAATTTTATATCATTATCATTATATATGATTATTAATATATTTTTTGAAACTTTTTCCTGCATGTGTTATATATAAAGTAATCGTGCACATATATAAATTTTTTCCCTAAATATTTATATACATATATATAAAACCCACTGACAATAACGTCAATAAACGGCTAATTTTTTTTTTATTTTGGCTAAAGGTAAAATTATATGCTCGAGGGACACAAGGGCTCTGACATTTTTTGTTTTTTTTCTAACAATTATATGATATAAAATATGTTTTTATTATTTATATGGTTAAGAGTATAATGGTTCGTGTGATAATTACCAAAAATAAATAAAAAAATAAATGGTATATATAATATAAATAAATAGGTTAAAGAGAAGAAAATGACAGAGGGAGATGGAGTCAAAAAGACAGGCCTTCGTGTGTCAGATGTCTTTATTCCCAACCGCAATCAACGGTCTCCGACCACTCTCCTCTATTTACATTATTACCCTTTTATTTTCCTTTTTATTTATTTATTTCCTTTTAACTTTTTTCCTATTATTATTTTAATTTGTTTGTTTGTTTTTCTCCTTCAACTCTTTTTTTCTATTCTTATTTATGTCATTTTTCTTGTTCCCATTTTCTTTACCATTCAGAAATTATTATAAGGCTTTGAAAGACCTAAGGTTATATTTTGTATTTGTAATTTTTTACTTTATATATCTGTATTTATGTCATTTAATTCTTTTATTTTAATTTTTGAATATGTTAATTTAAATCCATTTCATATACACAAATCTTTTTAAAATTAAAATTTTATATGATTATTTTTATCCAGGATCGGCTCAATTAAAAAAACACTAAAAAAAGACCATATACTATAAAATTAAGATAGACCTTTCGTATCTTTTAACATATAATTATTTTAAATATTAATTATATTTTAGAAAATAATAGATCTAAACTCATTAAGGCACTGTTCGAATGCTCTTGTCGAATATGAACTGAGCCACTTCTGTTTTTATCTAACATAAATTAAAATCTTAAAAATCAATATATGATAAAATAAAGATTCAACATTATTATATTAATTTAAAATAAACATAATTAATCTAAAAAATAATTAAAAATTTTAAAACTATTCAATATAATATATAATCCATGTCATAATCAATTTATTACAATACCACATACCAAATTTTAATTTTTTACACAGCCAAAAATATACGAAAAAGTGAAATAGTAAATTACTTTTGGAAACTGACACGTCAGCTAAAGACAAAAGAGGCAAACCTCCGGGTTAACCGGCTGTCGCCGGTTGTGTCACGGCAACATATGTGTGGGACCCACGTGGTACTTGGCAGCCAATAAAAAACATTTTAACAATGACTCAGAATCATATATTGCTTCGGTTAAAAAAAAAGAACTCCAAAGAAGTTCAGATTGTGCCACGTCATCAGAATCTATCTGTCCCCACTTACGTGGCAATATATTAGTGGGCCTTTTGTTAGGTACCCAGAAAAGATCCTTATGGGGTTGAGATTTGGATTTTCCTTTTTTACCCTTATCAATCACATAAAACATTATTTCATTAAATTTAATGAATAATATAGTTTACAAAATTGAGATTTTAGAAAGCAACTTAGCTAGCAAGAAATACAATATCCACCCTAAATATGAGTTGTAATATATAATATGCATTGTGTGTATATATATATTTATGTGTGTACACGTAACATATATATATATATATATGTCATAAATTCAGACAAGTAGTTGGAGTTTGAGTTGGTCACTTCTGCTTGGTATCGAAGGTATTATCTGTATGCAATAACTCGTCATTAAATCATTGTTGTGCATGTGTATAGACATGTGTATATGTGTATCTGTATATCCATATGTATGTGTAACTATATCTGTATATTTATATATGTATCTATGCATGTGTGTATATATCTATATGTTTATGTGTATCTGTATGTCCATGTGTATGTGTAAGTATATTTTTTAGGGCGGTTCAACTAAAAAAACGTTGGAAAAGAGGCCTTGTGCCATAAAATTAAAATATGTCATTTTGTATTTTTTAACATATAATTATTTTAAATATTAATTATTTTTTTTTAAATAATAGGTCTTAAATTTATCGAGGACCTGTTCAAATGTTTTTGTCGAATATGGCTGAGCCACCCCTGATATTTTTATATCTATGCATATATATCTATATATATATATGTTTGTATAAATATATATGAACACTTTTGTGTAACAATTTAAACTCAAAACCGATAATATTAAAAACCAACATATATATATATATATATATATGGCAACGTTTGCATCTCTTAGATATTATTACATATTTTGATTTTTCGTTTTGTGTTAATTTAGGGTTAATTTCAAATTTCATTACGAATTTAGTATATTATTTTTCTGAGTTTCTACATATCTTCGAGATAAGTTATTTATGTGATTCACGATATATATACGAAACGTCGCCTTTGCATTGGAACAAATTTTTATAATATGAAAAAGTGATAATAAAGAAAAATGGTTGTGATTAAGTAATTTGGAAGATTGATGGATTTTATGTACAATATTAGATATGTAAGTTTATAAAAACAAACGTCGTATTTATTGCTTTAATATATGGATCAAAATAATATATATATATATAGATATATATTACGTAGACCAAGTGTCTAAAAGCATATATTATATATACGTACGGCGAATGTTTTATTGTACATATATACACAACGAGTATATATTTAATTAGGGTTGACATTCACATATGAATACATGTATGTATATGGAAGTATCTGTTTGTTTATTTGGAATTTTTGTACGAATAGTGGTTAGGATTATGCACAAATCTTGCAATCATTTGTTCACCATTTTATTTAATAATAATAATAATAATAAAAATAATGCTTAACAAATATTGGTATAAAATAACTCAAAATTATTTCAAAACTTTTAAATTATAAAAAATAATCTAAAATTTATATATATAATATAATTAATGTATTTATCTATTTGAACAACATTGATAACAGTGATAACAGCCTCATTTTATTTATATTTGATCTTATAGAGTATACGCATCACAAACGAATTTTTTATTCAACATATATTTTAATTATACCCAAAAAAATTATAATATGATTTAATTGGACTACAAAATTAGTTTAAAATTTATAATTGCCTATTTAATTTATAAATTATATTATAAAAAAATATATCATAATATATATATAAATATAAACGTAAGGGTATTATAATTTTTTTAAAATTTTAATATAATTAATTATTGGAAATGCACTTTTATTTATTTTATTTTATTTTTTTGTCAAAAACTATGAAGATAAGGGGTCCCCGCTGCCCTACGAGCATCGAATCCGCATGCAAAGATCACGTATCCTCTCTCTCTCTCTTCCCATTTCTTTTTTTTCTCCAATTTTTACATTTTTTAGTAAATATTAATTAATTTTATTACTTATTTTAAAAATTTTAAATTACTTTTTTATACTTCGGAAACTCGCACGCGTAACAATTATTTGGAGGCCCACTTAGTTCACACGTGCGAAGTAAAGAAGAAGAGTCCCTTCATAAAGACAATTGTCCGTACGTATTAATTAACCCTATTTATTTTTCATAATAATTACAAGTTACAATTTATTTATCAATAATTTAATCAATTCCATAATCATAATTATAACATGAATAACTTATTTTAAAGGCCAATAACCAATATCATGAACAATATAGTTCTCAATGCATTTATTAAAAGATATATAATATGTATAGTTACAAAATGAATTACTCGTTTTTTATTTTATTGGTAATTAATTATTTTTTATTAAATGTTATAGTTTGCTAATAAAAAATTTAAAACGGTATGAAATTCTATAACAAAAATATAACAATATTATAACCTATCATTTCATATCCTCAAATATTTTATATATAAATATGTATGATAATCTATATCATATATATTTATACAGTGTCAAAATGAATAACTCGTTTTTATTTCATTGGTAATATATTAAATTTTAATATATGTTATAATTTGCTAGTAAAACTTTAATACCATATGAAATTCTATGATAAAAATTTAATAATAATATAACCTAACATAATATTAAATTTCCATATCCTCAAATATTATCCGCAAATTCACATCATATCAACTATAAAAAAAATAAGTTGTTTTACTTTTATCAATGTGTTTTTAGCTAAATAAAAATAGAATATAAATTTTCAATATTTATAATAATCTTTTATGCTTTGACGGTGAAAAATATTTCAATATATATATATATAATATTTGTACGTCCTCTAATATGTGATAGAACTTTAATGGAGCAAAGGGTCCCCTAGTCTTCATGGCCTTTGTCTCCCAACGCCTTTTCTTATTCTTCATGATATGTTATTTCCTAGAAATTTCCCGTATCCCTTTTTCCATCAATTTAATTATTATTTCAAATACCATAAGCAAATATTTATAAAAAAGTATTCCATTTTAAAAGAAAGTTTGATGGAATATAATATATATATATTGCAGAAAATATCACTGCCCACTATCAATTAAATGTGCATTATTGTAAAACTAAATATTATTTTGTGTGTTTTTCAAGTATTTATAATGCGTATATAGCATAAGAATATGACATCATTTTTAGTTTTTAAAAACACACAAAATAATATTGTGCGTGTTTCAAGTATTTATAATGCGTATATAGCATACAAACAAATATGACATAATTATTTGAAAAACACACAAAATAAGTATTTGTAATGCGTATATAGCATGAAAAAATATGACATAATTATTTAAAAATAATTATATTTTTTAAAAAAGATGACATAATTATTTTTTCGAGCATAAGAATATGACATAATTATTTTGTGTGTTTTTTAAGTATTTATAATGCGTATATAGCATAAAAAATAATTTTTAGTTTATAATGCTTGTATAGCATAAAAATATGACATATTATTAACCATCAATATTAAGTTATATATCATATACGAATATGTGGATGTTACTAAATGTTTTTTAGTACGTTAACTTTTTTTAAAAACATCGAACTAAAAAAATGTGAAATTTATATAACTAAAATGCTAATATGGCAGACCAACTCACACCTAATTTTGTCAATATTATCGATTATTTACTCAAAAGTAAGTCCATTATATCTTAATTATTTCTATTTAATTCAATTAATTTTCGAAATAACCCGAAAATTAAGTGGAGATGATTGCCGCAATTGTAGCATCGGAGTGTACGTATATTATATAACGTGATGGAGTATATATATAAACATATTATATATATATAACTTTATTATTATTAATTTATGAAATGCAATATTGCATGGAGCGCAAATCAAGGTGGATTTTTAAATGAAATTAGCCACTTATATTTGATTTTTTCCTTCTCTCTCTTTTTTATTAATTAATTTTTTTATCATGATGTTGGTATTTGATATGACCTAAACCGTAATCATAATATTGTCCGTGTAATAATAATATATTTTTCATCATATCATGACCTATAAATAATTTTTTATAAAATAATATGAATAAACCTTACGAAATTTTATATTTATAACTATTTGAAATTTTGATTAATAATTAAAAACAATTTTGATATAATCCATTCACATATATACTATTAAAGTAGTACAACATATTATATATTTTTAATTGCAACATGAAACTATATAAATTGATATATGACTAATTTTGTATAAATATTTATTTTAGTGACTTTAAAATTTTGGTATTATACCGTGGACAAAATGTTTAAAGTTTATATGATTGTTAGGGGTTTATTATATATATATATATATATATATATATGACGACAAAATAATGGATCAACCGGGCAATGATTTGTGATATAAAAGGCATAAAATGCTTTGGCCTACAAATACATCAAATCAATTATAAAGATTGATTTGTGATTTGTACTTTTCTACGAGTGATTAAAAAGCGCATTTGAATTTATTTCAAAAAAAACTTTATCTCTATTTCACTTAATAAAAAAATATACATTATCTCTTATTTATACACAAAATTATCAACTAACTATACTAACTAAAACTATTCAACTATACTAACTAATTAACAACTTTAATAATTTATTATTCCATTATTTTAATTTTATTTTACAAATTTACATACACAATATAATGAATCGAATAAAAAAATACCAATTTATTCGATATACAATATTGATTTAATACGAATTATTTTACCGAAAAATAGTATTCTTCATTGAGCCCTGCAAAAGGAGACCAATCTCCAATAAGATTTATTTTGACTCACTTTTATTACAAATTACAATTTACCCATGTTAGGCATTAATCATGTTGTTTATTTTATTGTCTTAATATATATATATATATCAGTATTTAATATTTTTGAAACAAGGATCTATATAATCCCAAAAAAAATAATTTGTTTTTTTTTCGTTAAATGATATATTTGTCATATGTTGAATGGGTTATACTTACATAACGTGTAACGAAAATATATAAAAAATAACACAGAAAAAAATGTAACATATATAATTATAACTATTCAAAATGGTTTTGAATATTCGATTATATAAAGATAATTCGAATATAAATAATATATGTACCATTAACATTATATAATCGTCACGGATTATCAATTTTATGATAACTCCAACGAATTTTAGAGATTTGGAATTTACTCATTGTAAGGTTTTGAATTGTGTCATCGACTAATACAAAGTTTGTATTTATTCAATTAAATTTAAATTAATAATATCGTTTCAATGAAAAATCCAATAGCATTAATGTGGGACAGAAATGCAATTTCATAATCACCACACAAATAAATAATTGCTAATTAATAATTAATTGTAATTATGAATCTCCATAAGCATCATATTTCATAAGTCTATACATAAATATATATATATATATACATATATAATTATTGGCTCTCAATTATCTAAAGGGACGTATATCTAATTATATATCACCAATAATTAAAGTATTTCATAATCTTAATGACAGATTATCCCTAATAATATATAGTTACATATGTGTTCCCATTATTATCTACAATTAAATTTGAAATCCAATCATTCTTCACAATTTCACATGACAATGTTGTAAATTGTCATTACATAATAAAGCCAAAGTCCAAATACATTACCCAACTTAATTATATATATTAAAATATTACTTACCATCACTAATCACATTGTTAATTTTGTGAAATCAATGGGTTTAATTTAACTACACGTGTCCACTTAGGGAACCGGTTTAAACCGGTTAAAGAATTTGCAACGATCTCCCGGATGTGAAATCTGAACCGTCAAAAATCATTTGGGCCCCACATGACTAGTTCAGATATAACGACACGTGGCATGTTTTCAGCGCCTTATTATGCACGTGAATGCACGTGCTAGCTGACTCCCTACACCGGGGCCCACCATGTGATCGTGCGACACGCCTTAAGACAATGCCACGTGGTGAACTCGTGTGTATTTGGCTTTTCCCGTGTGAAAAACAGGAAATTTCGAATTTTCTTACCAGCCCCTTAATTTCTTTTTATTCCAAAATTGACCCTTTTTAACTATTTTGTGAATAATATTGGCTATACAATATTAAATAGGATTTTTTTATAATTAAATTTTGTAGGTTTATAAATAAAATGGGTGCGGAAACTATTTGAGGCGTAACGATAAAGAATAATATAATTCACTATTTTCAAATACTTGAAAAATTATGTGTACCAATAGAAAATATGTTCTATTTTGTTGATTCCTTCGATATTACAGTTAATTTCAGTCTATATTATATTCACCTAATTTTTATTATATTTTTTTAAAAATCAACTGGGAAAAATAAATACGAAAGGCCCAATAGTATAATGGTCATCAGCATAAATTGGGCCTAAAATATATTCGTAAAAGGCCCACTAGTATATAAAATGGGCCATGGGCTTTTATCTTGTATAAAAGATCTATTGGACATTAATTAAATGAAATGTTTGATATATATATATATTCATTAAATTATTTGAAAATTATATTTTTTATTTGGGGTAAACTCAAAAAAAACCTTCAAAAATAACTTTTAATAAAAAAAACCCTACACTTTTAACTCATAAAAAAACCTTCAAAAATAACTTTTAATAAAAAAACCCTACACTTTTAACTCATAAAAATAAACCTTCAAAAATAACTTTTAATAAAAAAGTTATCTATATATGAATTTTGGTTAGATAATTCATATGTACCCCTTTTATTTATATGAATTTTGGTTAGATAATGATTTTAGAATAATAGATATATTATTTTTTTATAAAATTTATGAGATTTGATAATAATTTTAGAATTGTGAATATATTATTTTTTAATAAATTTATGAGATTAGACTTTTGTTAATAGTATTTTGTGACTATATGGTTATAATGTTTCATATGTTTAACAAATTATATGATTTAAAAAATATAATAGGGTTTTTTTATGAGTTAAAAGTGTAGGATTTTTTTTTATTAAAAGTTATTTTTGAAGGTTTTTTTGATGAGTTAAAAGTGTAGGGTTTTTTTTTATTAAAATTTATTTTTGAAGATTTTTTTATTAGTTAAAAGTGTAGAGTTTTTTTATTAAAAATTATTTTTGAAGTTTTTTTTGAGTTTACCCTTTTGATTTTTGTGATTGCGATTAATAATTACTCAAATCAATGTGCGTATATATGAGTCGGTCCGCTAATTACTTATTATCATCGACCACTTCTATTGTAAAATCTTTGCAATGTGTAATAAAATTATATATATATATATAATATATGAATTTGAATAATAACTGTGAGGCAAACTAATACCAACATAAATCAATTAATACCTGCTAATGCCACCTGGCGTCGGTGCTAAACTTGCCACGTGTCAGTCACTATTTTGAGGGAATAAAAAGTCAACTTACCCTAATTTTAGGGTAGTGTTAGTATATTAATAACTCTATATAATTAATTAGCAACGAAAAAGAAGAGTCGTGTTAATATATATATATATATATATAATACTTCAAGCTTTGAAGGCATGTTAAAGTTTCAATTATTGGATAGAAAATTAAAATAATAAAAATTGGATTATTTCCATAAAAATCATTTAACAAAAAATTCAATTAAAATATAAAATTCAACTTTTGATATGTAATATATGGTCAAGCCAAGGGGACCACGTCCAGCTTATAACACCTTAATTATTGAATTATATATATATATATGAAGACTAAGTCATCTCAATTAATACTGACTAGAAAGTGCGAATTTTTATAAGTAATTTTTTAATCCACAATATAACTGATTGTATATGCCATATATATATAGTTTTCAAATTGATTATCATTTTACTATGTTTATTAAATAATGAAATTCAATTATACTGTTCACTGCAAAAAACGCGCTATTTACAACGGACGGGCAACGGATCCGTCCGTTGGACGGAAATAGCAACGGATTGCAACAGATATGTTAATGTTTTCAACGGGAGCATATCCGTTGCAATCTGTTACAAATTCCAACGGATTGCAACGGAATAATTCCGTCCAAATCCGTTACAAATCGTTGACAATCTGCGACGGATTGTAACGGATAAGTTCCGTTGGCCATGTCCGTTGGAAGACCGTTAGAATCCGGGAAAAATATTCTGACGGTCATCCGTTGACAATTGTAACGGTCATCCGTTACCATTTGTAACGGATGGCCGTTGATATTGTTAATTTCGAGGTTCACCCGTCGAAATAAATTCTTGAGATCTGGCAACGGTCATCCATTGACAATTGTAACGGTCATCCGTTACCAATTGCAACGGATGGCCGTGGATATTGTTAATTTCGAGGTTCACCCGTCGAAATAAATTCTTGAGAACTTGCAACGGGCATCCGTTACAAATGCCAACGGATATCCGTTGGAACTTTAACTATATATATGGGAACCAAAGATTGTATCAAACAAACCACCAATATCAAGTATCTTTTGTCTCCATGGTTGAATCTAAAACAACTTTGATAAACTTTCTTACCGGTGGTGAGCAAGTTTATTAGGGTTGTTTTGGATTCGATAATGGAAATAAAGATACTGGTTTTGGTGACGGAGGTAGCTGTTGGATAGGATTCTATGTTAAAGTTATTTTTTTATGTAAATTATTATTGTTATCCTATGTTAATTATATAATTGGAAAGCGATATAAATGAAATTTTAGACTCTATATTTCGGTTTTTGCGTACTAATTGAGATCGATATGAAATCAGTTCCACTTACATCATCAATATCATAATTACCAAAACTTAAACTATTGTAATATGCAAAAATAATGAATTATAATGAATTTGCAAGCATTTACAACGGGAAAGGATATTGTTCGTGGCTATTTCTGTTCGAAAATAAATGTTATCCGTTGAAGATCCGTTAGAAACCGGGGTTTAGGGTTTAGGGTTTAGGGCAAAGCGTTCTAACGGGCATCCGTTGAAATTTTTAACGGATTTTCGTTAGAAAAAGCAACGGATGACCGTTGATATTTTGAATTTCGAGGTTCACGGGTCGAAATAAGTACACGTGAGGCAACGGGCGTCCGTTGCCAAATCCAACGGATGTCCGTTGGAACATTAGCTATTTAGATCTTACCAACGAGTGCATCAAACCATAAATAACAAAAGTCAAACCATCAACAACAAAAACATTTTCGAAAAAATGTCGTCGTCTTCAATCGAAATATATATAAATCAAGAGAGTGGATGTATAGAAGAAAAGATCCTGTAACCGAAGAGATTACGCAAGAATTCTTACACGGATTAGAGCAATTCATGAGTTTTGCATCGATGCAGCTTTTGTGTCAAGAACGTGGGACAATGTTATGTCCATGCAAAAGATGCAAAAACATGAAGTATCGAAGTCAATAAATTGTTTGCAAACATCTGTATAAGGTGGGTTTCGTGGAAAATTACGAAATTTGGTTATTTCACAGCGAAGATTGTGGTGTTAGAGATAGTGTGCAAGATGCACAAGTAGAACGAAATGAAGAAGTTATTTATGAAGAATCAACGACCAATCCATATGTGGAAATGGTGTCAGATGCTTTTCCTTGAGTTGTTAATGAACAAACGCATGAAGAGATGCCGAAAATCAATGCACGTCGATTCTTCAACCTATTGGATTCGGCGAAACAACCTATATATGAAGGTTGTCGTGAAGGTCAGTCTCGTTTACCTTTGTCTTCAAGATTGATGAGTATTAAAACAGACTACAATGTGATTGAAAATTATATGGGTTCATTTTGTAAAACAATGCGGGAATACTTACCGGAAAATAACCAAGCTCCCGAGACATACTACGAAACAAAGAATGTTTTAAAAGACTTGGGAATGCCACATAAGAAAATTGATGTTTGTAGAAACAGTTGTATGTTGTTTTGGGGAAATGATAAAGACTTGTTGGAATGCAAGTTTTGCGGTGCAAGCTGATTTCGGCCTAAAAAACCATCTTCACGGAAATACGTACCATACAAGAAAAGGTTTTATATGCATGTAGCAAACAGGTTGAGAAGGTAATATGAATAAAAAAACCGCTGCAGCAACATAAACGGTATAGACATTCAAATTATATATATCATAAAAATGACAAAAAAAAAACTTTACAATCTAATCGTATGTAATTAAATCTCATATAATAATACATGATTGATTATTCATGCATGGGTCCAATATATATATATATATATATATATATCAAAGTGTCTAACAATGAACAAAATACATTCATACGCATCTATATAATATATATAATAACATTCTGCGACCACGCATCTATATAATATATATAATAACATTAATTTTCTGCGACCAATTTTCTTTATATATATATATATTATAAGTACATTTCATGATACACTTTAAATATATAAATGGTCTATTGTAACCAGCCGCCAAAGAGACGAGCTTAGAACAAATGTCTTTAATCCATTATTGAGATAATGTTCATCTTAAAAGGTTTCACACACACATATACGTTATATATATATATGTTAAATTTTTTAATTTACATAGAATTATATATAGATACGCATGCATATCTAAAAATTTGTGTGAAGGTGAAAATCTTATAATAATATCATATAAATATTTACTATAAAAGTCTCTATATGAATTTACAGAGAATTATATATTTATTCAAAAATTACGAAATTCTATGTACAACATATAAATATTTATTATAAATTTTTCTTTGTAAAAAATTGAAATATACAATAATATTAGTATATATAAGATACATAATATTTCAATATGTTAAAATTATGTAGTGGTGAAGAAAATGTCAACATTAAATTACATTTTAGTTAGATTTCCAATTTTAAAATAGTTAAAAAATGATTAAATTATGTAGAGATAAAAAAAATAATATAATAAATCATCTGTAAAATAAATTATAAATAATTTACATTATCATTATAATTATGTTTTTTAGAATTTTACGAGTAAGACATCCAATAAAATTGTAATGAAAAATTGTTTATATTCATTACCATCCAATATATATCGTCAGCTAACATTTATAAGAATTACACAAATAAATATCCGTATATAATATTTTTTTAATCGGTGTAAAAGATTAACGACGGCGATAATAATGAAAAATTGAAATAAAAAAGTAAACAATCAAATATAAATAATTTATTTATATTATTTATCTGATTTCCTACAAGTTTAATTTGGTGTGACGATATTATGATACTAAAATTTAATTGCATTTCAATGTAACAAATCAAAAATTAGATTTCAAATTTATACTGATTTATCTTTATATATATATATATATATATTAACTTTAATTTTAATATTTGATCATGTAATGGGTATTTTATATAAAATTGTGAAAAAACTAAACCGTGGTATTATCTTTTAATTATTGAATAGATTTTTAAAGTTTAATTACTTTGTGGATTCTACACCATTAGAATGTTCGATTTAATATTAATATTTATAAGTTCAATTTAAATGGACCACATTCATTTACTATTTTATGATATATATATATATATTCAAAATCTTAATAATAATATTTTTCACGGTAATAAAAATAAAAATTGCCACATTTTTTTTCATTTTGATTCAAAATTAGGTAGCCTTTGTTAATGATATATTTTAGTCATTAAGATTATCAACACTAACACAAATTTATATTTTTTTTTAAAAAAAAGAAGCTAATATTATCAATTGCATGTTACGGAATTAATCAATCAACGTGAATAAAGTTAGAATTAGGTGCAAAGGCAGACCAAATGCAACCGGAGAAAAAACCGTGACGTCATTTCCCGAATGAGTGACGTGTGATGACATCATCCTTCCGACAAAATAATTGACTTTGTTTTTTTTTCGCGGAATATTTAATATCGTAATATAATAAAGGGGACAAAGGGTGATGACGTGTCGACCTCAGGAGAAAGTGGTCCACTTGGGCTTCTGTCGGCGTCGCGTTTCCGTATAACGACAAAACACAACTTTTTCTTAAATACGAAATACCGGATTTGACCTTGTAGTTTTCCTTTATTTACAGATAGATGCCATTGGTTTGAAACTAGACGTCAGCCTATATGTGTACTTTCACGGTTCCTGTCACTCAAAGGATAAGATTCTCCGTAGCGACTGTATATTTACCTTAATACCCCTCTTTGGTTTTTGCATTTTTATTTTTTATTTTTTTCAGCCACTATTTTTTAATATACGATGAATAAACTTGACGTTCTGTATTATAATTTGTAAACGGTCGAAAGCACATAGATTTATATAAATTATAAATAAATTAATTATAAAGATAAATATACAGTAATGGTTTCAGTCTATACATTTATTAAAATCTAACTATTTTAAGTTTTAACCAACTATATTACCTAAATTGGGATCCTTTTGTATATCTTCATATATACATTTAAAAAAATATCAATATTTTCCCTAAATCAAGTGTGATACCAGACTTAAAGACAGATTTATATGATATTATTATATAATTTTTATGTATTTACTGTTTTATAGTTTATTGCCAAAATTATTTTCTGTTTTTTCCTTTTTCTCAATAATGTCATTGTAACCGATTTTACATTGAAATTTAAAAAATGCATGTCAAAGAAAAAAAAACGACAAACACAAAATAAGGTATAATTGCAACAAATCATAGAACAATATTTATAAGAAGGTTTTATTGGATATAATGTTTAAAACTAAGTATTATAAAATTAATTAATATATAATATTTGCATTATATCATTAAAAATAAGTTGATGAAATAAATTGAAGAGACAACTTTGACATTTGATGTTTATGGTTAGGCTATCTTTAAAAGCCCATTTATTTACATTTTGCATGTATGAAATATATATATATATATATATATATTATTTTAATTAGTTGGTAAAACATTAAATGAAAAAAATAATTTGAAATATGTTATTAGAAAAAGACAGAAATTAGAGATTATTGATGTGTATAAACGCAAAAAGTAAGATTCATAATTTTGAAATTTCAACACGAAGGCCCCATTTCTACTTTCCATATTCAATGCTCTTAAATCCTCCACATGGTTCCTACCAATTTATTTACAACTAATTATACTGAAAAATTTTATATAATTGATATATATATATATACTTCATATGTTATTTTATTTTTTATATCTTTTACAATGAAAAATATATAATTAGTATATAATATATACACTTCATAAAACATTTAAAATGTATTTTAAAATTTTATCTTTATATTTTATATAAAAACTATTATTTAATCAATTATTTAGTAATTTAAGAGATGTTAATAAATTTTAAATACCTTTAAAATATTAATAAACTAATTATATTTTAAAGATATTAAAAATTTATAATTTTAAAAATATTTAACATATATAATGTCAAAACACAAATGTTATAATTTAATGTATTTGTTATACTTTCAAAACACATGCTTTTCATATTTAATAACAATTAATTTGATACGGATTGGATTTTATGTATGATAATTTGTCTTCTAACTTTACAAAAATTTACAATATTTGTTATAATTAATTTTAAAAATTTATTATTGATTTTCTTATAAGATTGGCATTGAAAAAAATATCTCATGTACCATATAAAAAAAAATCATTTGAAAATTGCATGTGATATCATAACTTTTTAGATTAATGAGGAATGGACCGACCCCTAGAGATGTTCTTACGCAACCTATTGACCGTACATGACATTAAATATATATGCAACCATATATGTTTTATGTTTATTTTAGAACTTTAATTTTGGATTAGTTTATTAAACTTATCAAATTAAAAAAAATTATACTTCAGAACAAAAAAATCTTAACTCGTGATTAATAAATAAATATAAGAGATTAAATATCTATAAATAATTTTTTTTTGCTATTATTCGTTTAACATATTCGATTTTTTTGTAATTCCGTGATAATCTCTAAACAATTAAAATTATTCAATTATTACAATTTTAATTATAAATTTCTGAATAAAATATTTTAAAGATATCTACGTTAGATTCCATATCTTAGTAGATTTCCCTAATAAATAGTGTTATTAAATTAACAATACTATGTAATCTGATTATTCCGTATAAAAATATTATTACAAAAATAAAACTTTTGAGATTTATTTTATGTTTTAATAAAACGAGGACATTGATAAATCAATTCGAACCTATAAAAGCATGGCCACACATACTCGTACTGATCAAATAATAATTTATTTAATTTTAGAAAATCATGTTTTAAGTTTTATTAACCGGAGAAATTGAAATCGGCGAAACAAAAACGTATTGCAACATACATGCATGTGACTATTATTTATATATTTATCAGTATTTTAAAATAATAAAATTTTATGGATAGGAATATATAGACAGTGATCTTCAAATTTGTTACAAAACAAGATTTTAAAAAATTAATCCATAAAAAATAGGAAAAAATAAAAATCACACGCATAATATTTTTAATATTTTAAAATTACACTGTTTATATTAAAAAATAGTGAAAAAACTATGTAATATATATAAACATAACAAAGAAAATTACCAAATTTAAATCAAGTGTTCGATATATAACAATTTCGATATTAAAATATATATAATAAAAAAATAAAAAATCGAAGAGAGAGAGAATTTAATAGATGATACGGACCTTTTTAAACACAGAGCTTGACTCTATCTATGTTGCCTCATAAATCTAAAAATTTAATGTGGGGACCACACGGACCCCATCCCCCTTTGTACTATTTACAATAAATATATAAAATAAATAAATAAATACATAAATGTAAAATTATTATTATTATTATGTAATAAAAAAGTATATGGACGTAGAATTTTGTGAATCCTTTTTAACACCAAGGAAAGGGAAATGGATGGTCTAAATCTTTTCGCCTTATCCATCTCTCTAAAAATATATATATACATATATATATATATATTATCACAATGTTTACGCTTGTATTAAATTTTAATTTCGTCTATTGTGAAAAAAATGTATATTTACTTACCCTTACGTACCCTTAAGAAACCTCTATTATTATTAGTAAAACATTATATGTATACAAGAAAAAAAAGTAATTATAATAAATAAATAAATAAAATAATAAAAAAAAAGAAAATAAAAAAGTCAAAGAGATCCATGTGAACTTCCTTTTGAAACTTTGTATCCAATTAATCTATAAATATACTCATCAACTTGAATCCTTTTATTTCAAAAACACCAAAAATAATTTCTTCTTCTTCTTCTTCATAATATTATCTTCTTTCTTGTCCCCCAAGAAACCCTAACCCTAAAAATGGAAGAAAGCATTACAGATATCAGATCTTCTCTCTCACAGATCATTTTAACCGGAGGAGTTAACACACTTGATTCAATCTTTTCCCATTGTACCTCCTCCGCCGATCCTCCAACCACCGTCGTCCCTCCGCCGCTTGGCTCCTCCGTCTATCTCCGACAACGAGACCTTATCCATAAATTCTACCATGAAAACAACCCATTACCAAACTACACTATTACCATGAAATCCCCGTTTTACCCATCTCACCACCAAGACCTCCTCTTTCACCGGACGGCCACCACCTCCGCCGCCGTTGTGGCTGCCGGAGGGAAGAAGAAGAAGTTGTATAGAGGAGTGAGGCAAAGACATTGGGGTAAATGGGTTGCAGAGATAAGATTGCCGCAGAATAGGATCAGAGTTTGGTTAGGGACTTATGATACGGCGGAGGCCGCCGCGTATGCTTACGACCGCGCCGCCTATAAACTCCGGGGAGAATACGCACGGCTTAACTTCCCTAACCTCAAGGATCCAAGTGAGCTACTTGGACTCGCCGATTCCAATAAATTAATCGCTTTAAAATCCGCCGTCGACGGCAAAATTCAGGCGATTTGTCAGAGGGTGAGGAGAGAGAGAGCTAAAAAGAGGGTGAAATGTACCGTCGAGAAGACGACGGCGGAGGAATCGTCTGAACAATTATCGTCTCCAGCGGCAACAATCGGCGTAGAAAGTTACTGGGTTTCGCCGGAAATGTCAGATGATGGGGCGTTTTGGAACAGTGAGAGCTGTTCTCCGGCGGTATCTGATGACAGTGCGACGGCTGTAACGGCGGCAGCGGAGGCTGAGGCTGATGGGTATTTGCTGGCGAGAATGCCCTCATTCGATCCCGATCTAATCTGGGAAGTTCTCGCGAATTAGAGAGAGAAAATTGAAAAAAGAAAGAATTTTGATCGATGAGATTAACCAGAAGAATTGGGAATCTGGAGACGAGAATGACGAAATTAGGGTTCTTATGGGTGAAATTAGGGTTCTTATGGGTTAAATTAGGGGTTTTTTGCTCCTAATAGGTAATTAACTTAGAATTTGTATAATTAATATTATAATATTTATTATTGCTTTTATTATGTCATTAAGATTGGGCTAATTAGGGTTCTATGGGTAAAATTAGGGTTTTTTTTGCTCCTAATAGGTAATTAACTTAAAATTTGTATAATTAATATTATAATATTTATAATTGCTTTTATTATGTCATTAAGATTGGGCTAATTAGGGTTCTATGGGTAAAATTAGGGGTTTTTTTGCTCCTAATAGGTAATTAACTTAGAATTTGTATAATTAATATTTGAGTATTTTTATTGCTTTTATGTCATTAAGATTGGGCTAATTAGGGTTTAAGCCTCACTAATTTTTTTTATAAGAGGAGGCAGTTGGAGGAGTTCCTTTGAATTTGTGAATTTGTGTTGTATTTTTTACTTTTTGCTCAAATATATTAATGTTTGTTTTTTATATTTATAAAAAATAGAAGATTTTGTATACTGTTAAGAATCTTTATTAGCCATGTTATATTGATAATCACAATTAATATTGTTTTTTAGCTAATCTCCAACATAATTAGAAGAATAAATGTGATCTAATTTATGTTAATATGGACCGTATCTATCTATTAGACCATTGCTTGTATTTGTAAGTAAATACTCATAATTAACATAATTTTAAAGGGAGTAAAATTATGACCCAAATCTTAATCCTAATTGATTGGGGATTATCTATAATTTATTTTTTCATTTTCTGTTTGTTAGCATTTTGGTTTGTAATAATATTTAATTTTTGTTATTTTTTGAGATTATGTGGGAAATTAGTGAGTAATAAAAATCAATTGTTAATCACCAAATTAATTATAAATTCAAATAATTAAATTAAGAGAAATGGTGGTACGCCCAATATCATTAAGACAAAGTGGGCCCTCATACTCTTTCGTTCCACGTGAAATGGTAAGAACAACAAATATGTTATAGTGAGAAAAGAAGTATCAAATGTTTAAAATATTTAAGATATATTCTAAATAATTATAGAATATTTAATTATATATATTCTAAAGATATAAAACTACTATGAGATCAAACTCATAAAAACGATTTGGATTTCTAGGAAGACAAATACTACATAAAACAATGGAGATATATCAATTTTAAAAGTGAGTTCTATGAAAATTTATTTAAGTAAGAATGTGAAATGAACTATATTTCGTGATCAGTGATCAATTTCAATTAAGATAAATTTCCCATGAAATGAAATTGTTATTTTTTAATTCGTTTGGAAAACCTATTAACGAGTTAAATCCAAAATAATTTAGGGTTTAATTTTTTTTGATATTGAACAATAAATTCATATATTAAAATATAAATTACGAACAAACCAATAAACTAAAAAAATATATATAAAAAGTAATTTATTTTTTAAATTTTAGTTATATTATATTAACACCATTCAAAAGAAATTTAATTATAACACTAACATTATATATAAATTTCAATATTAATTTATTTTTTTGAATTGTTATTGATTTATAATTATTATATTATTAATAATAAAAAATAAATATTAAACTTAAATAAAATATGTAAAAAATAGATTTTTTTGTTTATTATTATTAATATAAAAAATAAATACAAACATAAACTCTATTTCTAACCTACTTTTAAGACATGAACAATTATTCTATATATAGTATTTGAAAAAGTTAAACTCTTAACTTAGATTTTAGATCACATGTAATTTAAATTAAAACGAATGATAATACTTCTATCATATTAGATTCTAAATATAAAAATTAACCCAAAAAATCTTATATACAACCATATTGAAATTTGGGTCAAATTATTTTGTGGGTTAAAAATAGTTTATAGCTGGCCCATTTGTTAGTACCCGGCCCGTTTTTTCATTTTTTTTTTGGATAATCCATAATTAAATCATTAAATGATCATTTAGAAGCACGGAATATGCACCACATCTTCAATCTCCGTCCATATATATCTATTGAGAAATATGTACCATAATATTTATTATTGAATTATAAAATTTTTCAAACGAAAATTCAAGATTTATCAATTTTGTATATTATTTAATATTTTTATTTGAGGTAGTATATTTAGTAACATTGATAGATAAAAATGTAAAATGGTTTAGTTTGATTGATGAATAATTATCTCTTCTATTTACGATTTTTATTTTAATATAAAATGAAATCACATTTGTAGTGTTTATGGAATAAAAAATATTTATAGAAAATTCTTAAAAGTATACAAATTTATATTAAAATATTTAACTTATTTATGTACAAAAATTATCATACAACTTCATAATAATTTAGATTACATATAAATGATAAAATGACATTTTTAATATAGATATAGTAATTTATATATCTTAGTTACATTCTTCGTTAGGTATTGAAACATATACGTCTATATAAATGGAAAATAATTGGCTATAAAGAGAAAGGGCAAAATGGTAAAATCGTTGATACTTCAATACTTTCATCGTTTATTGACGATTTTCTCCCGTTTTCTCATCCCCGAGAAAATTTCACTCTAATTTTCTCTCATTTTCTCACCTCAAACACCATTTTCCTTCTTACTCCATAGCCGAAGAAATGCCTAGGTGCCACCCGATCTCTGTTTTTGTCTTTTTCTCGTTTACACTTCTATTTTCGAGCTCTTTCTCGCTCGGAGAGCCGGTGACATGCTCGGGGATTGTTCCGGTAAGGCACAGGGATGAGAGGTTTTCAATCACGGAGTTCGGCGCCGTCGGTGACGGCATGAAGATGAACACCAAGGCTTTCACGGCGGCGATTGATCGTATACGGAACGACGGAGGTGTAGGAGGAACGCTGCTATACGTACCTCCTGGTGTGTATTTGACTGAGAGCTTCAATCTTACCAGTTATATGACGCTTTACCTCGCCGATGGTGCTGTTATCAAAGCTGTTCAGGTGATTACTGATTCAAATTTTAGCTCATGGAGACTTCATCTATTGATCTGTTCTGCTTTTAGGGTTTGAATCTTATCATTTTCTCCTCAATTGTGAGATCATGTTACATTATTGCTTTATACTTGATTTGGAACATATTAGGGTTATCAAAGCTGTTCAGGTGATTACTGATTCAAATTTTACCTCATGGAGACTTCATTTCTATTGATCTGTTCTGCTTTTAGGGTTTGAATCTTATCATTTTCCCCTCAATTGTGAGATCGTGTTGCTTTTCCCCTTCAATTTTAGCTAATGGAGACTTCATCTATGGATCTGTTCTGCTTCATGCTTGATTTGGAACATATTAGGGTTTATGTCAAGATCATGTTACATTGTGGCTTATGCTTGATTTGGAACATATTAGGGTTTATGTCAAGATCATGTTACATTGTGGCTTTATGCTTGATTTGGAACATATTAGGGTTTATGTCAAATCCATGCCAAATGACGCAGGATACAGATAATTGGCGTCTGATTGATCCTTTACCATCTTATGGAAGAGGAAGAGAACGCCCTGGAGGAAGGTACATAAGCTTCATCAATGGAGATGGACTCAACGATGTCGTGATTACAGGTGGGTCGCCCATTTAGGATTTAGGATTTAGGGTTTAGGGTTTTCAGGGTTTAGGTTACTCCCATTTCGCTATCTGCTACTACGGAAATCACTACATAGGCGAAAATGATAACCTTAAATTTGTGCTTCTTGATATGATAACCCTAAATTTAGGATTTAGGATTTAGGGTTTAGGGTTTTCACGGTTTAGGGTACTCCCATTTCGCTATACTACGGAAATCTCTACATAGGCGAAAATGATAACCTTAAATTTGTGCTTCATGATATCATAACCCTAAATTTAGGATTTAGGGTCGCCCATTTAGGATTTAGGGTTTTCACGGTTTTGGCTGCTCCCATTTCGCCAGCTACTACTACGGAAATCGCTACAACTGATAGCCCTGAATTTGTGCTTCTTGATATGATAATCGAGACTTGATTGTGTGATAGGCGAAAATGGGACGATTGATGGGCAAGGAGAACCATGGTGGAACATGTGGAGACATAAGACGTTAAAGTTTACGAGACCGAGTCTTGTCGAATTCAAGAATTCAAGAAACATTGTCATATCGAATGTTGTTTTTCGGAATTCCCCTTTTTGGAATATTCATCCAGTTTATTGCAGGTTTTACCATTTTTGTTCTTGAGAGATTCAATTAAGGTATCGAATTCGATCTAATGATTTTGTGTATCGTTTCAGCAATGTTGTCGTTCATCACGTTACAATCCTCGCTCCATCTGATTCTCCCAATACTGACGGAATCGATCCAGGTTTCATCTTCTTACTATTCTTTTCATCTTATGTACGATATTTTCGATTCAATCCATAGCATTCGTATGTGTCGTCCATTAGAGATGTCAATGGGTTGGGTTGTACCTAATCCATTAAAATAAAATGAGTTTTATAATATAATTGTGTTGGGATCAACTCGATCCATTTAATAATGGGTTATATAGGTCGATTTAAACGGATCAAACGGGTTTATTCATATAATTAACGTTTTGTATATATATATATCATTTAACATTTATGATATATATATATTTATATATACACATTAGATAATTTCATCGAATTTTAACTCGATTTCATCCAATTTCACTGAATTTTAATCCGATTTCACCCAATTTTACCAAAATTTAACCCGATTTCACCGAATTTAAATCCAATTTCATCCAATTTTATATCGTTTTCACTAAATTTAACTCAATTTCACCCAATTTTAAATCGATTTCACCCAATGTCACTGAAATTTCAGTCCGATTTCACCCAATATCATTGGATTTCAACTCGGTAAAGTTGGGTGAAATTGAGTTAAAATTGGATGAAATCTGGTTAAAATTGCATGAAATTGAGTTAAAATTGGGTGATATTGGATGGAACCGGGTTAAAATTGAATGAAATCAAATCAAAATTGGATGAAATCGGATTGAAATTCGGTGAAATGGGATGAAATCAGATTGAAATTGGATGACACCGTCCATGACGGTATAACCCATTATTGACTATTGCTTTTGAATCTATTGCCGTAGATTCAAGCACTAACGTCTGCATAGAAGATTCATACATATCCACCGGCGATGATCTTGTCGCCGTAAAAAGCGGATGGGACGAATACGGCATTGCTTATAACCGTCCCAGCCGTAACATCACCATCCGTCGCATCACCGGATCTTCCCCGTACGCTGGAATAGCCGTCGGAAGTGAAACATCTGGTAGCGTCGAGAATATCACGGCCGAGGACATTACGCTTTTTAGGGTTTGAATCTTATCATTTTCTCCTCAATTGTGAGATCATGTTACATTATTGCTTCTTCCGATCGTTAGAGATATCACGATTAAGAACGTTAGGGGCGTAAATGTTCAAAACGCGGGTTTGATTCAAGGTTTGAGAGATTCTCCGTTTGCTAATGTGTGTCTTTCGAATGTTACGTTTACTCATCGGAAAATATCTCCGCCGTGGAAATGCTCTGATGTCACCGGAGCCGCCGTGGAGGTCAGTCCTATGCCATGTGCTGAGCTTGTGGCTACCGCTCAAACCGGTTATTGTGGAGATTAAATATAATTGATAAAAAAATGTATTTTCTTATAATTTTCAACGATATTTAAATTTTTTTTTCAATTTAATATATTAAAATATCTATAAAATTCAATTTAATTATCTCTGATGAATTACTATATTTTTAGTATATGTAAGATTTTAATAATTCCTTATTATTTTCAACCATATTTTTTTTGCAATTTAATATATTAAAATATCTGTAAAATTCAATTCAATTTATCTCTGATAAATTACTATAGTTTTCGTCTATGTAAGATTTTAATATTTCCTTATTATTTTCAACGATATTTTTTTTTTGCAATTTAATATATTAAAATATCTATAAAATTCAATTTTCTAATTATCTTTGATATATTACTATAATTTTAGTATATGTAAGAATTTAATAACCCATAAGCTTAGAAATTTTAAAATATCAGGTTATATTAACCTGAATTTGGAATTTTATTTCACTTTTCAATACTAATGGGATGAAAATCCATAATATCACACACTAATCGACATAGTAATCTCCATATTAACATTTTATTTATATATTAGATTTATATTTATGTCCGTAATTAGCTAACACACGAAGCATATTGCTTGCTTATTTACATAATTACCCCTGAACGAATAGGATATTTTCAGACAAAATCTGTCAGAAATTTACGTATCTTGTTCCTCAAGAAACCTTTGTTCTCTTTGCCTTTGTCGTTATCTTCCTTCCCGTCATAATTCTGTTTTATAATCTTAATCTTCTTAACCCTAATTTTCTCTTCCGGATATACCCACGACCGCCGGCTCCTCGGAATCTTCCCACCGGGAAAAATCGGCCGGAAACCTATCTCCTGTTCGTCGTTTAAGTCTTCGCTCATAACATCGTCCTCATCGGTGATCTCATCGTCATCGAATTGACGGTAGCTTTCCGGGAAATACCGGACAACGCCGATGGGCCATAAATCGGGACCCGTCTTGTCCTCTCCGCCGTGGAACAACATCATGTCACGGCCGTATGGGATCTCAACACGTGAGGCCCACATGTCATTGCGGTGGTGGCATGGCCGATGGTGAAATGACAAAGGACGCCGTGGAAATCGACGATTGATCGGATGGAGTTTGACGAAAGTGACAGGCACGTTGACCTCGTCGGAGGCCGGGGATTCCGATTTGGGTGGGATGGGCTCGTCGTAACCGGATTTTGGTGGGATGGGCTCTCGGTTTGATGGGTCGATGATTGTCGAATCAGGGTTTGCGGCGGAGATGATGTCATTTTCCGGTCTATTTGAGACGCTAGGGGCGTCGGAGAAAGTGACCGGCGCGTTGACCTCGTCGGAGGCCGGTGATCCCGATTTGGGTGGGATGGGCTCGTCGTAACCGGATTTGGGTGGGATGGGCTCTCGGTTTGATGGGTCGATGATTGTCGAATCGGGATTTGCGGCGGAGATGACGTCATTTTCCGGTCTGTTCGAGACGCTAGAGGCGTCGGAGAAAGCCAATACGAAGAAGAAGAAGGCGAAGGCGAAGGGTAGTTTGGTCATTGTGAAAACGTAGGACACAAGTCATAAGGGATCCACGGGCATATAAATGGTGATAACAAGTCATTAATAAACGTTGACGCCGTAAAAGCTGGCGTCTAAATCGATGACGTGGCAATGTTTTATTGGTTGTTATTGATCCACGGCCCCACATTATTTATGTTCCGACCATGTTCTTCACGCTATTTATTGTTCTTTTTTGGGTAAATTTATTTTCAGATTTAATTATTTAATCCAAACATTTCCAATAAAAGTAATCACTCCAAACATTTCCAATATACATATATATATATATGCATAAAAAACCTCGTACTATATCTGCCGGATATAAATCCGATTAAAAATATAAAGTAACAGTTTTTATAATATATATATATGTATATGTATTTGGTGTGCCTTTTACATTTGATATATTATGCATATTAGTATTCACAAATTATTAACAGTATAATATAATCAAATTATTACTTAACAAATACTTAATAATAGCAATCAAATATAATTATTTTATGGTAAAGAATTTAAATATTATATTTTTTACATGTACCATAGATTCAAAATTAATATATATATATATATACATTTTGTGTGCTAAAAACATTTGATGTTGACTTTTATAAATATAAAAAAGGATGCTGAATACATCTATTTTAAAAATATTGGATTTTCACTTTAAATATTTTTAAAATAATTATTGATTTTTGTAAATATAAAATCTCTGGACACCGTAAGATAAAAGGAAAGCCCATGGAGATTAGGCCCAACAAGTTCATGAGTATATATATATACATGAGTATATATATATATGTACATGGATCTATATGTTATGTTTATGGCGCGAAAATTAATTCGTTTCCCCTTTTCTTAGGGTTTCGAATTTCAGGAACTCATCAGCGATGGGTTCTTCACGTCCTTCGAAGAGAAGACGAAAGGACGATTACAGAGCTGACTCTCATGAATCCGGAAAAGAATCTTCTCCGGCGAATTTGTCGCCGGTGGTCGTCTTCGCTCACGGTGCCGGTGCTCCCTCTTCTTCCGATTGGATGATCAAGTGCGAGTCCCTCGGTTTGATCGTGATTAGAGTTTTGAGCATATCGCGTCAATTTCTTTTCTCTTGTTTTGTACAGATGGAAAGATATGATAAAGAAAGCATTACAAGCTGTTGAAGTCGTCACTTTCGATTATCCTTGTGAGTTGATTTAGGGTTTCTCATTCCTGTAAAATCATTATCATTCATGTTGATCAGTTTCATCTTGGTTGGAATTGATATGTATTATTGCAATGTCACACCATTGATAGACCTCGCTGACGGTAAAAAAAGGCCTCCTCCCAAGGCTGAAAAATTGGTCGACTTTCACTTGGGTGTAGTCAAAGAAACCGCTGCTAAATTCCCTGGCCATCCTTTGATTTTTGCTGGAAAATCTATGGGCTCCAGGTACAATTCTACAATTTTTGCATATGCAGTTCCATTTTTCTGAAGGAGAAGACACTGGTTTGCTTTTTGTTCATGGAATCTCCATATGATTTAGTATTCCTGAGTTTGATGTTCTCTTTCTGGGTTTTTCTTTCCTTCATGTAGAGTAAGCTGCATGGTTGCCCTGAAGGAAGAAATTACCGTTGCGGCTGTAATATGCTTGGGATATCCACTTAAGGTTTTGTGCATTATGCTTAGCGTTTATGGTTTATGGTTTATGGTTTATGGTTTATGGTTTATGGTTTATGGTTTATGGTTTAGGGTTTAGGGTTTTGGACATGTCAAAAAAGGCTTTTCTTTTGCTTGATGGATCATGATAGAGATTTTCTTCTTGTTGCTTTCATTTCAGGGCAGGAATGGTGCGGTAAGAGATGATACCCTGTTACAACTCAAAGTTCCTGTCATGTTTGTGCAGGTATTATTTTCTTCTGTAATTACGGTTTACCAGAGAATGCAGTTCTATTTGCCACCATTTAGCATGTCATGAGTTTATTAGTTTGATAGTCCTTGATCTTCACCACCTGATGATGACTGATACGTGAGGGACTATGATTACTTGATGAAAATTTGCCTTATGATGCTTGTTTTCTCTTTCCATTTTTGGTAATTCGATGATTTTGGATCGAAGGGTAGCAAAGATTGTCTCTGTTTGAGCCTTACATGACAAAATACTTGATGAAAATTTGCCTTATGATGCTTGTTTTCTCTTTCCATTTTTTGGTAATTCGATGATTTTGGATCGAAGGGTAGCAAAGATTGTCTCTGTTTGAGCCTTACATGACAAAATACAAGGAAGCAAAACCTGATGATGACTGATATGTGATGAACTATGATTACTTGATGTAAATTTGCCCGATTTTCTTTGCAGTTCATTAGTTTTATCTTTCCATCTTTAGTAATTCGATGATTTTGGATCAAAGGGTAGCAAAGATTGTCTCTGTTTGAGCCTTACATGACAAAATACAAGGAAGCAAAACCTGATGATGACTGATATGTGATGAACTATGATTAGTTCATGTAAATTTGCCCGATTTTCTTTGCAGTTCATTAGTTTTATCTTTCCATCTTTAGTAATTCGATGATTTTCGGATTGAAGGGTAGCAAAGATTGTCTCTGTCCTATAGATAAGCTTGAAACTATATGCAAGAAAATGAAAACGACGACAGAATTACATGTGATCAATGGTGGTGATCACTCCTTCAAGATTGGGAAGAATCATTTGGAAACAAATGGATTTACACAAGAGGCAGCTGAAGATCTGTCAATGCAAGCAATAGCTTCTTTTGTTTCCAAGGTGAAATCTTTCATCAAACAAGAGAGGTAATAATACTAAGGTAATCTCTTTTTGCTTCTATTATTGTGTTTGGTTGGGCTTTAGGAATAGATAAATTGTTTCAATTTGTGATATTATCAAGCCTTCCTCCAATTGTAGACTTTTAGGTATGAATAACTGGTAAGAACGAACTGACCTAGTTTATTTCACGAAAGTAAAACGTACACTTTGGAGCCTTTGAAGAGTTGCCCAGCTCTCCCCTTTACAATTCCTATTCAATTTTCCGATAAAATCATCTAAACCCCCCTTCCCCCTACTTATACCTTTCATATGAAGGTTTACAACTTAGGTTAACTAACCCTAACTAACACTAATCCTAACTATAGTAAACAACAACCTGCACCACAAAACAAAATGTAGCAATACACAAACCAAAACACAAAATACAGCAATACACAATCACAATTAATAGTTCAATATCAAAAATCCTATCTAATTGTTTCCAGCTTGCTCCTCTTGGCTCTTCTTCTTGTTTTTCCTTCTCGTGTATACTTGAAAAGCCATATCAGTACCTCCCCCATAAAAACGCAGCTTGTCCTCAAGCTGGAATGCTGGAAATTGACGCGCCAGTTCTTGTGCTTTTTCCCACGACGCTTCATGGAAAGGTAGAGATTCCCACTGTACAAGTACCTCCAAGGCTCCCGTATCTGAATATCTTGTGTCCAAAATTGCTGCTGGAGTGACCGTCAGCTGCAAATCTGCTTGTAGCTGGTCGGGAATTTCGGTCGGCACGAAGTTGCTACCTACAGCTTTTTTTAATTGGGATACATGAAAAACATGATGTATTTTTGAACCAGGGGGTAGAGTTAACCGATAAGCCACCGATCCAATGCGTGCCTCAACCTGAAAAGGACCATAAAATCTTGCTGCCAACTTTTGAAAACGCCGAACAGCAACGGATTGCTGCCGATAGGGACGGAGTTTCAAATAAACTAGATCTCCAACTTCAAATGCTATGTCCCTTCTAGAACGGTCTGTCGTAGTTTTCATCCTTTGTTGTGCTTTAAACAAGTTTCTCCGAATTTCTTTTAGCATCGCATCTCGTTCTTTTAATTCTACTTCCAAGTCATAATTTGTAGTCGAACCTTCCTCATAACGAATCAGCACAGGTGCTTCTCTTCCATAAACCACTTGGAATGGGGTAGCATTAAGAGAAGTATGAAAAGAAGAATTATATGAAAATTCAGCCCATACCAAATATTTAGCCCAAGCCTTTGGATGTGCATTTACGTAACATCGTAGGTAGGTCTCCAGACTCCTATTAAGCACCTCAGTTTGGCCGTCCGTTTGAGGATGGAAGGCCGTGCTATACTTCAAATGGGTACCTGCGAGACGAAAAAATTCTTTCCAAAATTGACTCATAAATACCTTATCTCTATCGGTTACAATGGATTTAGGGAATCCATGTAGTCTCACAATCTCCTTAATGAATCGTCTAGCTACATCACAAGAAGTATATGGGTGAGTCAACGTAATAAAATGGGCATATTTACTCAATCGATCAACTACCACCCAAATAACATTGGCTCCTTGTGACTTTGGCAAGCCTTCAATAAAATCCATTGACAACTCCTCCCAAATCCTCGTGGGAATAGGTAGAGGTTGTAATAAACCTGCAGGAGATAAAGTCGAATATTTTTGTTTTTGACAGACTTCACACCTTGCCACATAACTCTTAACATCTGCCTTCATCCCCTTCCAGTAAAAAATCGACTGAATTCGCTTAAGGGTTTTAAGTATTCCTGCATGTCCTCCAATCATACTATCATGAAATTCATAGAGAATCAAAGAAATAAACAACGAAGGTTTAGGTATTACCAAGCGGTCTTTGAACAACAATCTACCTCTTACCAATTTATACCCAATCGGTGCCTCCAATTTATCTTGTAGTTGCTGTTTTATGGGACCGAAAGTGGAATCCTTTTCAACAGCTTTTGTTATTTCCTCCACCTGTATTGATTCCGGAATCGAAATAGCGGTAAACAAACAAATACCTGAAAAACTTGGCTGTTCCGGAATTCTGGACAACCCATCAGCTACTCGGTTCTCTTTTCCTGGCTTGTATACAATATCAAAGTCAAAACCCAACAGTTTTATCAACCATTTCCTATACTCACCATTAACCTCTCTCTGTTCCAACAAAAATTTCAGTTTGTTCTGATCCGTATAAACCAGAAATTTTCTGCCCATTAAGTAATGTCGCCATTTCATTATTGAGCATACTATGGCCATCAATTCTCTTTCATATACCGACTTCAGACGTTCCGAACTAGATAAACTCCTACTATAATAAGCAATTGGTCGCTGGTTTTGCATGAGAACCGCTCCCAAACCTCCACCTGAAGCATCAGATTCAACTACAAAAACATCCTTAAAGTTAGGTAATCCTAAAACAGGAGCTGTCACCATAGCCTTCTTGAGTTCATTAAAAGCTGATTCCGCTTCTTCCGTCCATCTAAAAGCATCTTTTTTTAATAACTCTGTAAGAGGTTTTGCAATTATACCATAATTTTGTACAAACCTCCTATAGTAGCCTGTCAAACCCAAAAATCCTCGTAACTCCTTGACATTCCGTGGACTTGGCCAGTTGGAAACTGCTGTAATTTTGTTTGTGTCCGTTGACACCCCTTCACTCGATATGACGTGTCCCAAATATTCTATTTGTGACTGTCCAAACAGACACTTCTTGGCGTTTGCATACAATTGGTGATCTCGTAGTTTCTCCAAGACTATCGAAAGATGCTCCAAATGTTCCTGCAAAGTTGAACTGTAAACCAAGATATCATCAAAAAAAACAAGGACAAACCTGCGCAAATAGGGTCTGAAAATCTCATTCATAAGCGCTTGAAAGGTAGCGGGAGCATTGGTTAATCCGAACGGCATGACCACGAATTCATAGTGCCCATCGTGTGTCCGAAAGGATGTTTTTTTAATGTCGTTTTCATTCATGCGGATTTGATGATACCCCGATCGCAAATCCAATTTGGAGAATACAACTGCTCCATGTAACTCATCTAACAACTCATCAATCATGGGAATCGGGAATTTATCTGGAACTGTCGCGCGATTCAAAGCTCGGTAGTCAACGCAAAATCTTCAACTTCCGTCTTTTTTCCTAACCAGCAACACCGGGCTGGAGAACGGACTGCGACTTGGGCGGATTAGGCCCGCTTGTAGCATCTCACGCACGAGTTTCTCGATCTCCTCCTTATGCGCGTGGGGGTACCTGTACGGTCTTACATTCACGTGTCCATCCTCTGTCTTAAGTGTAATGAAATGTTCACTACCTCTTAGTGGAGGTAGATCCGTCGGCGTCTTAAAGATGTCCTTAAACTTGTCTAAGATGGCAGAAAATTCTGGAGGTATTTTATCTGTAGTTTCCTTAACTACTGCCATGGAACACAAATCAACTACGTACCCTTGATGACCCTCCTCAACGGATTTCCACAAGGTTTTAAGAGTGACTAATGAGTTGTGTAGTGTTGGATCCCCTTTGAACGTATACCAAACCCTGTTTCTGCAAATTTCATCCTTTGAACGTATACCAAACCCTGTTTCTGCAAAATTTCATCTCTAAACCCTCGAAATCAAACTGTATCTTGCCTAGGGTCCTTAACCATTGTATCCCCAATATCACATCAGCACTACCTAATTCCAATGGAAGCAAGTCAACTCTAAACTCTAAATTTTGTAAAAATAAGGCCACATTCTTACAGATTCCCTCTCCCTTGACGGTAACCCCAGTACCTAAGAATACGCCATACCCCGTAGTTCCTTCCGTTTTAAGTTTCAGACGGTGTAGTACCTCAATTGAAATGAAATTATGAGTCGCTCCACTGTCAATCATCACAACGACTTCTTGATCTCCGATTTTCCCTTTAATTTTCAACGTTTGAGGTGTAGAAAGTCCTATAACGGAATTCATGGATAATTCCGCTAATTCACTCATCGGAGTAGGCTCACCAATTTCAACCAACCGATCTTCTGTGTCAATATCAGTGATATCAATAGAATCCCCCTCTTGAACAATGATGACTTGCAGCTCCTTATTTTTACATCGATGACCTACAAAATAATGCTCATCACACCGAAAACACAGCCCTTTTCGCCTTCGTTCATCGGCCTCAACATCGGTCAAACGTTTAAACGGTAGCCCTTTAATCCTCCTCGTACCTGATGAATCTGTCAAAGGAAACGAGTTGTTTCCTCTGTTCTGAAAAGAGCGAACAACAGCCCTTTCCTTGCTAATTCCCTGTTTCTCCATAAGTTTCCCATTGTCATGGTTAGATCGAGAAGATAAAGCGAGATTGTTACCCATGTTCCGTAGCGTGCTTGAACTACTTGATGCAGTAGAGCCGTCCACCGGATCTGCAGTAAGTCGTAGAGCCAGGGAGATCACTGCCTCTAACCCCACCGGACGAAAAATACGTATCATCTCTTGGAGTTCGGGTTTCAACCCGTTCTTGAATGCATTTTCTAATACGCTGTCCGGAATTCCCTGCAATTGCGGCATCAGTTCTTCAAATTCAAACAAATAGTCAGAAAACAACCTGTTTGTTTTCATCGAAAACAATTTGGCTCCGGCTTCGTCGTAAGAGCCGTGCCCAAACCGTTCCAGCACTCTTTCTCTAAAATCTGTCCAAGAATGGAACGGTCTTCTGCTGATTTGCCATTGGAACCAATTCAAAGCTTTGCCGTCTATAGCCATTGCCGCTATTCTCAATTTCTCGGCGTCGGTGCAGTGGCCAAAACGGAAATATCTCTCCGCTCGAACCAGCCAACTGGAGATGTTGAATCCGTCGAAGATAGGCATCTCTATATTCTGCAGCATTGTCGCAGCGTCTCCGATGAACCTCTGACCCTCGTTCCCCGCGGAAATCCCATCTGCCGTGAATCGTACAGCCTCCTCCTGTTGACCAAGTCCCACCGGAAAGTTTCTTGCTGACGTCGCCGTCGCCTGAGCTCCACTAACCGCCGGAAACCTATTTCCGTCGAAGGTTTGGCTCGACTGCCAGCCTTCAGTAGCACGAGTTACTCCAGTCGAACGTAATTCTCCAGGAACAAGGATGCTTTTCCCTCTGTCAGGTCGGCCGGTAGTAGTACCGCCGGCGTAGGCTTGGTAGGGATGGCCGGTCGAAACCTCGCCGGTATGAGCTCCGTCCGTCGGCCATGAGCGGAATGTTTGCATTCCTTCTGTCGCGCGATAGTCACCAGCGACAAAAGGGGGCTTACCTAGGTCAGGAGGACCGGACGTCGTTCCGCCGGCTTGTGCCGGGTAAATTCGGCCGGTCGATCCCTCGCCGGCATGACCACCGTCCGTCGGACCTATTGCCGGCTCCGGTACGGTTGACCAGTTAGGGTTAGCTGGAACCGTTATTGTGGTAGCTCTCTGCAGTTGTTGCAGATAACATAATTCTTTTAGGTATTTCTCTAATTCTTGAATCTTATTCATCTGCGATTCCATTCCCGATTCAATTCCTTGCATTTTTGAGTCCATTCCCTGAATCTTTGAATCCAGAAATCCAAGTTGAGCAACTTGGTGTTGAACATCCGCAATCTTGGTAACCATTTCTGCATTCATGGTCTCAAGATCATCTTGTATTTGGTTTATCTTCAATTGCTTCGGTGAAAGATCCATTATAACGCAGCAATTATCACCGGCTCTGATACCAAATTGGTAAGAACGAACTGACCTAGTTTATTTCACGAAAGTAAAACGTACACTTTGGAGCCTTTGAAGAGTTGCCCAGCTCTCCCCTTTACAATTCCTATTCAATTTTCCGATAAAATCATCTAAACCCCCCTTCCCCCTACTTATACCTTTCATATGAAGGTTTACAACTTAGGTTAACTAACCCTAACTAACACTAATCCTAACTATAGTAAACAACAACCTGCACCACAAAACAAAATGTAGCAATACACAAACACAATTAATCGTTCAATTTCAAAAGACCTATCAAGACGTTCCAGCCTGCTCCTCTTGACTCTTCTTCTTGATTTTCCTTCTCGTATATACTTGAAAAGCCATATCAATAACAAATTAAATAGAATATTTAAAATATAAAAATATCGATTCGAATACGATCAATAGCAAAATACTAAATCGAAGAAAACGTTATCAAATATCAAATAAAATGTAACTCCATTCGTAATATTCTTTCCATCTTTTTTGAAATCTATACAATAAAAGAAACAAACATGTATTAATAAAATAATACCTTATTTTCTTTTTCTCGACCCGATTTCGACCCAATTTGAATACATGATTTTGACCCGTGTTTTACCCGAGTTTCAACTCGATTTCACTCAATTTTAATCCGATTTCACCCAAGTTTAACTCAATTCAATTCAATTTCAACGAGATTTCACTCAATTTTAATTCGATTTCACCCAAATTCACCGAATTTCAAATATCACCCAATTTTAACTCGATTTCACCCAATTGGATTTCGACTTGGTTTTAACTCGATTTTAACTCGACCCGATATTGGCCCGGTTTCGACCCAATTCGAATACATGATTTTGACCTGCATTTTACTCGACTTTGACCCGATTTTTTCCCAATTTCAACTCAATTTCACCTGATTTTAACTCGATTTCATCCGATTTCGCACAATTTTAACATAGTTCCACCTAATTCTAACTCAATTTCACCCAATTTTAACTCTATTTCACCCAATTTTAAATCGAATTTAACTCAATTTCACCCAATGTTTACTCGTTTTCATCTGATTTCACCGAATTTCAACTCGATTTAACCCATTTTAACACGAATTAGGTGAAATTGTGGGTGAAATCGAGTTAAAATTGGATGAAGTCGGTTTGAAATTGGGTGAAATCGAGTTAAAATCGGGTGATATCAGGTTGAAATTGGATAAAATTGGATTGAAATTGAATGAAATCGAGTTGAAAAATCGGGTGAATTGCGAGTCAAACTCATGTATTCGAATTGGGTCGAATATGGGTGAAATCAGGTGGGTTAACAAAGTTACACGGTTTATATAAGAGAGGAGAGAATCGGTTGAAATTGACAAAGTTGAGAGGGAAATCAGATGAATTTTACAACATGAAAAGGAATATGATGTGTGAGATAATTGAATTTTATATAACCCATGTCATCTTCTTCCTTTCATTGCTTATCGAATTGCTTTTGGGAATTGTAGAGCCATTCAAATTTGTTTTTCGTGGATTTGATTTCTTCCTTTTGAAGGCCATTCATAGATATGTCGACATGAACACATCATAGATATATAAAGTAAGAGTAGAAGAAGATGACGAGAGAGTTTTTTTAGTTTAATTATGACATGGATGTCAAAGTCTACTTATAGAAATTCGTTGATATTTGACGATATTAGTGGCTATGTATTAATATGAAAACCGTATTATGAGTTCGTGTATTGTAACAATGTATTAGACAAATATGAACATTAATATGTGAATAAAAGAATTTCGTATAATTATTTTAGAAATAGATAATTAGCAAAATTATTTTATGAATTTTTTTAAAAAACGGTTGAGGCATTTGACCCAAATCGTAATTCATTATTTTTTTTCCAAACCATATATATAATTTGTGAATGCATGCGTGTATATATAATTTTTCAATTTTGAAAAAAAAAAAGAATTTATGGGTTATATTAGAATTTTTTTCAATTTATTTGGACTAATCTATAAGAGTGGTACACCTATTCAAGAAAAAATATGATCAAATATAAAAGATACCATGATTCTATTTTTTTTTTAAAATATAAATATTATTTTATAAGTTTTGAATTTTTAATTAGATTTATACAAATTTTAAAAATAATAGTGTTATAATCTTTTAGAATTCTTTAGTTGCCTATATCTAGTGGATTTTGATAGGATTGAGATAAACTAGACTATAGAAAAAATAATTATTACATTATAGGTTGGATTGGATTGGATTAATCAATTCAATGTCATTCTATGATTAATTGGCCTTTTTCCTAAAATTAATTTGGGTCAATGAATAAACAAAATCATTGTATCTTAAATGAATATTGATACAATATAATGTAACATAGAAAAGGAAAATTGTAATACATAAATTCAGGACCTTCACCTAGAAATTGGAAAGAAAACTAGTTTTTTATTTTACATTATTTTGAATAATTACCATAAAATAATTTATTAAATATATGTTTAATACCATGATTAACTTTTTACAAATTAGAATTACCATATTTCCTTATTTACCGCCAAAAAAACCCTATAAAATATACAAAATCAAAACTTAGGATGCCTCCCATTAACGTTATTTCACAATGGAAAACCCTAATTCTCCATTGATAGAGCTTGTTCATGAAAATCATATTCTTCTAAACCCTAAAACCACAAGAGGAAGACAAAAGATTGAAATCAAAGAGATCAAAGAAGAGAGCAAAAGGCAAGTCACCTTCTCAAAACGACGTCGTGGCCTTTTCAAGAAAGCCGCCGAGCTTAGCGTTTTGTGCGGCGCTCAAGTCGCCGTCGTCACGTTTTCTCGGTGTGGAAGAATCTATACGTTTGGAAGTTCCGACGTCGATGCCTTGATCCATAAGTTTCTTTATGGTAATCCGGTGAAGCTCGGAGAATATTCTCACGCCGGAGATAATGATGTGGCGGAGGAGGAGCCATGGTGGTGTCGGCCTGTTGAGAGAATACCGGAGGCTGAATTGGAGGAGTATGTGGCGGCGATGAGAACGTTGAGGGAGAATGTGGCGGTGAGAATTAGGCAGATGAATGATCGGACGGTGGAGAAAGCTCCGGTGGGTATGGTGGCTAATATGCTTGAGTATATGCCAATGTGGAGGAATCTGACGGTGGAAAATCATCCTTCTTTCAATCTGACGGCTAGTAATGATCGTGATGATAGTATGGCTTTTGATATTCAAAGATTTCAAGATTAGTCTTAGATGAAAGTCTATGTACAATTTAGTCATACAAGTTTAATTTATTATCTAAATTAATAATTGGTTTTTTCAATAAAAGTCGACTTTCTTAAGTCGAATTCTCTCCTCTTATGTATACTTTCAAAATTTATGAAGTTTATTTTTAAAAAGGTTAATATATATCAATTTCAAAGATATTTTTTTCGACTAATGCCCGTTGAATATGATTTTTTCTGTGGGTCATCTGTTGGAATTTTTAAAAGATGATCGTTGAAAATTTCAACAAATATCCATTAAAAATTTGGAAAAATTTCAACAGGTATCTGTTGATGAATTAAGTATTTTCGACATTCATCATGAAATTTGTTGGTAAGTATTTCAACGGATAGATTTGTTGGTAAATATTTCAACAGAATGATTCATTGGTAAAAATTTCAACGAACGGATCTGTTGAAATCTGTTGGTATATGACATGATGAGATCTTATAGAAAACAAGCTCACGAAGGTTTCACGGTTGTATTCTGGATTCATGTAACTTTGTTCTCACTTCAATAGGTCATTCTCTATCCACCATCACCGATGTAGGACCACATCTACCTACATTTCTAGCACTTGGTCATTGCGTCTTATTGTTAGAATAATAATAATTCTTGTGTGTGATCATTCTAGAATCAGTCAACATTCTAGAATCGTTCAACGTGCATCTAATTGTTTGTGTAGTCAAACCAACTTAAATGCACGGGTAGTTTGAAGGTTATCTCGTTATTAGAAGTATCTTTATTATCTCGTTGTTAGGAGCATATTTATTATCTAGTTTTTTGTAATTTTTATTCCTATAAATAGTGTATGAATAAACCAAAGGAAAACAACCTTTTCCATCAATTACAATCTCTTCTAAGTTTTCTATCTAGTGGAGTTTCTAACACTTATAACCTCAAGAAACATAACTGGTATATAAGGTTTTAAAATTTAGAATTCTAATAACAACTTATATTAATATGAATGAATGATCTTATTTATATTTGGAAGTTTGATGATTATTGTGTTTATATTTTTTTTTATTAGATTCAAAATTATATTTCGAAATCTAGATAGTATTAAATTATTGGTTTTTTTTTTGCTCGATATCCCTATCATGTTGATCTTATTTTAAATTATTTTTTGTTGCATTTTCAAACCAATATATTTTCTAACTCCATTAATATTTTTATCTATCATAAATATATATACTGGAATGAAAATTTTAAGTAATGATATATTTATATAAATCAACTAGCACGTAACGTGGATTATAATTAATATTTTGAAATACACGTATGGCGTAAAGTTTCACCTTTTTGATATATCTATATATATATAATATGTGGAATTTTAATTTTATTAAAGTTAATACAATATTAAATATATTTTTGAATTTCATATTTCCTTAAACCTGATATACATTTACATGTATAATAACTGGTTCATATAGTTTTTATTTGTTTGTTGATTACTAAAAAAATTAAAGAAACAACGAATAAACAACATAATTTCTCACGCTCCACATTTTTAAATTTTCTCAAAATCTGCCAAAATCGCTGGCCTATAGTCCAGAGGATTTGACGCGGGGACGCTCACGCGCTAGACATGCACGTATGATTTAGATTTACATAATCGGTTCATTTCGGAATAACGGATCTTTAGTTAAGTCCATTTAACGACTTATGTTAGCCCAATAGGCTCAACCGTTTAGCCCATTTAGTTTATTAATGTTTAACCCAATGGGTTCAATCGTTAGGCCCATACGTTTGCTATTCTTATTTTTTTATTTTTATGTATTTATGTTAATAAATAAAAATAGTTCCAATTTTAATTTTTAACTTGGAACAATTTTTTTAAATATATATAATTTAATTTTTTATTTAAATTTAACGGAACTTTTAACGGATAATTAATGAAAAAGGTTTGAGACAAATTTGTGATAGCTGAAGAGAAAATATGATGAGTATAAAAAGTCCACCGGAAAATCGGACTAGAGAAACATTGTCAAGGGGAATTACTACGAAAAATATGTCAATATTAACAGACGAATCAACGGATACGTTCGTTAAAATATTTACCAATGGATTTTAACATATTCGTTTGTTGAAGTTTTTACCTACGGATAATTCCATTGAAATAATTTCCAACATATTCAATGGTCAAACATTGTAAATCCTTATTCTTTATCAACATATTCCTCATAGAAAAAAATCATAATTACAATTTTTTGTGCCTAATCATCTTGTCTTCTTTCAACGGTCATCCGTTGAAAATTTCAACGGACCCCTTTGAAAAAGATCATAATTATAGAAAATCTACATCTAACCTTTTTCACGTTTTCAACGGGCATCCGTTGGACTTGAAAAAACGAAAGGTTGCGATCTCACTTTCTTTGATTGGACATGAATTTCAACAGCGTTGAAAATTTGGGTATTTAAGATGTTGAACACTTCAACAACATATTCTAAAAAACATCTCAAATCCTATCAAAACCTTTCTCAAATCAATTAACCACCATTCACTAATATGGTTGAACACTTCACCAATAATAAAGGATAGTCGGTGTGTTTCGGTGAAGTTGTGCCACCACCAATTTTCGCGATGTCGGATATAAGAAGAAGAAGGCGATATTTTTTAGATGATTTGTTGGATATATTAGTTTATTTGCATTTTTTTTAATATTAAGTTAAAAATTTTGATGCATTTTGAATTTATATCTTAAGTTGAATATTTATTAATATTTTTTTTAAATTCACCATAAAATTTTCAGATGTCCATTGATTATACAATTATAACATCAACGAGCATCCGTTGATATATGTAAATTTTTACTTAAAAGTACCAACGGACATCCGCAAAAATTTTCAATGGATACCCGTTAACAATTCCAACATACATCAATTGAAATTTTCAACGAAAACCCGTTGTAATGCCTCTAACTCATTTTTCAAGGATAAAGAAACTTGTTACAATTTTATAAAAGAAAAAAAACTTAATATAAGTTTATCTTTATAAATATTTTTGAAGGTTCACATTTTGAAAAATCATATATATATATATATATTATATCTATATCTAGTATGTTGAATTTAAATTTTATTAAATTTAATACAATATTTAATGTATTTTTGAATTTTATATCTTGTGAACCTCATGTATATTGACATGCATAATAAGTGGTTCATATATTTTTGAATTTGAATATCAGTATTTTTTCTTATCTTTTATATCAATATTATTTGGTCGAATATTTAAAAATCTCAGCAGTATTTCTTTAATATAAGGTTTTTACATAGTAAAGTGAAATATAGTTTTTGTTTGTTTATTATTAAAAAGGAGAACAAATTTTTTCCACGCGTCATATTTTCAAAATACTGTAGTCTAGAAGATTACGCGGTGACACTCACGCGCTAAATATGTGCGTCTGATTTAGATTTACAGATCAGATCAATTTTAAATAACGGATTTATAGTTAAAAGCCCCATTTAATTTCACTAATATAAATCCAATGGGCTAATTCATTAAGCCCATTTAGTTTTATTAATGATTAGGCCAATAGACTCAACCGTTAAGCCCATCTAACAAATATACCATTATTAATAATATCTATATGGGTTTTTATTAAACAAATATACCATTATTAATATCTACATGGATTTATTAAACAAATTAGTCATTATTAGGCCAATTATCTTTCTAACAAAATGGAATATTGGCTTACCAACAATAGATAGATAGACTCATAGGTCCATTATTGGACACGCGGGTTAATTATCTTATAACCCAAGGTTTATTAGCAACTTCACCCAATAATAAATATGCCATGATTACGCCCATTGTTTATCTAATAAAATAGACCATATAATTTAACATGTTGTAATCTATCACAAAAAGAATAAAATTATATTTTGAAATTTTAATTTTTTTTGAAAATATTTAATAAAATGTTGCGGATCTACCCATATAAAACCATCTAATTGTACAATTTGTTTTTATGGAAGAATAGGTTAAAAGTCATATAGTTCGAAAGGAAATAGGCTAGATGTTATATAGTTCGGTTAAATTTCAAAATATTAAATAAAATGTTGCGGATCTACCCATATAAACCATCTAATTGTATAATTTGTTTTTAGGGAAGAATAGGTGAAAAATCATATGGTTCGAAGGGAAATAGGCCAGAGATTATATAGTTCAGTTAAATTTCAAAATATTTAATAAAATGTTGCGGATCCACCCATATAAACCATCTAATTGTTGCTAATAGTCAAGCTAAAAAAATGAATTCGATCAATTTCTAAAAAAGAAGACATTATGTTGAATATGTTTAATACCTTAGGGAAGTATGAATGGTCATAAGGGTCTTAGGAGGAGAGAGGATGGAGAGTGGCTTGTTGATGCCACATACCATTCAGATTGGATTGCCACAGCCTTACCATCCCATCACTTCCCGTACTCGCTAATGTCAAACAAGCTAAAAATGAATATCAAGACATAAACCATGGAACAATCTCGAGGATTGAATGAATCCTTTCATCCAAATGTCCAAAGACATAAACCATGGAACAAACACGGAATTCATATTAACCAAAGGAAGTGCAAGTGGAAGTGAGACATACCTAATTCACCTCTCTTCTTAAACGGCATCTGGTGTAACAAAATGTATTCAATCGGCCCATAGATTTGACGCCATGCTCACTGAGAAATCAAATCCAAAAAGCTTTTCTCCAATCTACCACCATTTACCATTTTCGTAACCAATTTTACATTAGAATCATTTGCAGAAAACCCAGCAATCTGCATTTCTCGGATGAATTCAGCGACTTTGGTTATGTCATTACGTCTAAGGTGTTCTCCAATCAATATATTGTATGTACATTCATTTGGGACATTTCCTGTCTCCTTCATTGTTTTAAACAACGCCTCTGCTTCCCTTAATGCACCTTTCGAACAAAACCCAGAAATCATTATACTGTATGTTATAGTATTCAACTTCACTCCATTGAGAGGGAGGCGACTAAATAAATCCCACGCATCTTCCACTTTCCCAGCGTTACATAAGCCGTGAATGATGGTATTATAAGGAACGATATCAACTTTCATCTTACTCTTCATCTCTTCAAACAATTGCAATGCCATTTCAAGTTCTTTATTTCTACAAAGACTCTCCATCAAAACGTCATAGGTATAAAGGTCTAGAGACACACCACGAGAAACCATATCTTGAAAAAGTTTTGCAGCACCACGAATATTGTTTGTTTGGAGGAGTCCGTGGATGAGAGTGGTGTAAGTGATTGTATCAGCAACACATCCCATTCGACTCATCTTATGGAAGAGTTTCATACCATCATCAACCCTATTATCCTTGCAATATCCGTTGATCAATGTGTTATATGTGATTTCATTTGGAACAATACCTCTTTTGATCATTTCCTCGTACAATTCCTCGGCCTCCACCAGCCGAAAGTGACAACATCGGGACGAATGTTCCTTTCGATCATTTCATTCAACATTTGAAAGGCCTCATTCCATCTACCAAAGTTACAATAGGCGTTTATAAAAGAATTGAAGGTATACACATTTGGCCTAACACCTTTCTTAACCATCTCACAAAAAAGCATAAGAGCGTCTTTGAAACATTTTGGAGCACCACGATTATCATTTGTTTGGAGGAGTCCGTGGATGAGAGTGTTGTAAGTGATTGTATTAGCAACACATCCCATTCGACCCATCTTATGAAAGAGTTTCATACCATCCTCAACCCTATTATTCTTGCAATATCCGTTGATCAATGTGTTATATGTTATTTCATTTGGAACAATACCTCTGTTGATCATCTCCTCGTACAATTCTTCAGCCTCCAACAGCCAACCCTCCTTGACACAAATATTGATTAAAGCAGTGAAAGTGACAACATTAGGAAGGATTTTCCTTTTGATCATTTTAATGTTTGTCTTGATGTGTTTTTTGTCCATTTTACGAAGCAAATCTAAGGCAATGTGACCTATCTTGGTAAAAGTCACATCATCGGGCTCACGTCTCATTTCTACCATTTGATCAACCAAACTCGATGCCTTATCCATTTTTCCCTCATGACCAAGTTTCAAAATCCTTCCAATAACAGACAGAGCCAAGTCCTGTCTTTGCGAACGGCAAAAAGCGTCTGTCAGAATATTCAAAGTGTATACATCATGCGATACACCAAGCAATTCCATTTGCTTGCAAAGATCAATAGCAACACCATACTGTTCCAATCCCATAATGGTATTCAATGATTTACAGAATTCAAACACCGAAGGGAGGGGAGAGACAGAACTTTTCTTTCACGCTTTCTTCACCTCACCCATCAATTTTATTAATATCCGTACCAAAAAAAAAGAATTTAATATTGCTTTAAAATATGCATGACTATAAAAAGTATATTATACAGTATTAATATATGCGAATTGTAAATAATTAAACGAAAATATAATAACAATCATCGAAAGCTAATTGAAAAAAAAATATAGTTTTTATATACTTATTAATAAATTTATCAATTATTATATAATAATATATAAATTAATAATATATTTTTAACATAATCATTATATATTCAAGATAATATATAAAATTTTGTAATTAATTTTAATTGTTAATTAGAAATATATATATTATTTTAGAATAATCGAAAATTATAGTCGTTCTTTTGTCTATAATTTTTGTTACAATATATTAAAATTGCATTAGTTGTCACATATCATAGAATCTTATAGAAGAGTATAGAATGATAGAAAATATTAGGGGTGGGCGTTTCGGATTTCAGGACGAGTCTTTTGGGTTCGGGTTCTTCGGATTCTAAAAAATTGAATCCAAAAAAATCCATTTGGTTTCCGGAACGGGTTTCTAGGGTTTCGGGTGAGGTTCAGATTGTTCGGGTTTTGAAACATAGAATCCAAAAAACCGAATTGTATTTGGGTTCTTTCGGGTTCACGGGTTCTTCGGGTTTTTTGGGTTATTTAAGTACGGGTAATTCGGGTTTTAAACGGATAATTCGGGTTTAAATACGTAATTCGGTTTTAAACGGGTAATTTGTATTCCAAATCTAACATACAAAAAGTTAGGTTAGAAGTGTAACACCCCCATTCCGGAACAACCTCGGGACTAGGAGTGTCCACCATCACCTCCAAGAGGTGGCTACACGTGTCATCGCTCAAACGCATTTATAAAATAAAATAAATGATTTATTCTGAAATAAGAGTGGTCCGGACCAAATAGCAAAATAATATGTAAATACCATAGTCACGATAAATAAAATAAATACGAAATGCAAAATAAAACTCATCGAGACCTCGTGCACGCCTCTCCCATC